>CBVK0100228830.1:0-24018 GCA_900067695.1 Picea abies | reverse complement strand
TCTCCGAGACCAAGCTTGGGACAAGCTAGGTGGAATCTTTCACCACCGAATCGTCCTCTAGGGTTTGTTAAGTCAAAACCCTCAAAACCCCCAAGAGATGGGCCCTTTAGCTAGAAGCCAGATATCCAAATGATAGACATACATGAATGAATCAATAGAGCCCCTTGCCTTTCCTTCATACTTCCTGCTCACCTTCTCCCTCTAAAGTGACTTTCATTTTATTAATATTTAATTAATTAATTAACCTTTTTACCTCTGAAAAGCACCTTATCTCTCCTTGTGGCTTCCCTGGCCACTGAAAGTCACTTCTAGCCATCCATCCTGTAGTGTTGCTCCTCCCGATTTCAATGAGCTATTACACTGAGAGGTTCCTCCAAGCAATGTGCCCAAAATGATCTCTTTAGTGAATTTAATTGACTTATAGCTCAAAATACTCAAAATCATGGAAATTGTTGGAATGCAATGATACCAAAGCCAACCTGTGCGGAGTAGATCATAATGATGAAATGGGGTGGATGATGCAAGCCAAATCCCAAAATGCCTCTCATTAACCCCTGTACTCGCTATAACACCCATCTGGCTACTCTGGACATCGTAAACCTCTGCAATGTAATGATGTACCAAAGTGGGGACATTACATGCACTTGAGTTTCTTGCTAGCCCATTTGAGCACTATTAACAGATATTTTCTCCACCATGCATCATTAGCTCAGTTAATTGACGACCTTGCCAAGCTACATCATCTCCCCCCTAAATCTCTCTGAAGTTTAGTTTTGGTCATTGATAATGTTGATGGATTTATGAAAGAGTGATTTGGAGTTTGGGGTGGGGTGATAGGGTCCTTGTTTAGCTCAAGGTGGGGGTGTTGGAATTATTGGTGTAATCTATATGTGATCACGACCTGTTCACATGTATCCTTATGTACTTGTTATTATGGCTAAGGCCATATTTTATTTCATTTATTGTATACTAGGTTTATGGTTTAGGCCGGCCTCTTCAAACTTGATATCCAATCTCAATAACCCTCTTGGGAAGTGTGCCCTTGTTATGTGGGCCCATGAAGGTGGTGTGCCCCCTTGAAAGAAGAAAGAGTGGAGCGAAAGGGGGAGTGATTTGAGGGAGAGTGGGAGTTAAGTGAGAGAAAGGGGGAGTTAGGTGGTTGAGAGAAGGAAATAGAGAGAGAAAAAAGGTAGGCACCCCAGTTAGGTGAGAGAAAAAAGGTATGCACCCCGCATGACTCATCCGTCCACCTCGTGGGCTCCACAATGCACCATCCTAGCACCCAACTTATCCATGCACCCCATATCCTGTCACATGTCACTCTTGGAGATTTCCATGTGTCACCCTGCGTGGCGACCACTCCTGTTGAATATAGCCCTGCTAAAAATAGCAGTCTCCCTAAAAAATAGGAAACACCCCAAATCTATTCAGGATCACTTCCAAATATAGTATGTCTAAAAATAAACACTTCCAAAAATAGATTTTTGTCACATGTCAATGAGAATATACTCATCGGATTTGATTTTTAGTGAGGAATCCAAATATGTGATCAGAATCATCATTTGAGTCCCAGAACTTCACCTGCTAAAAATAGTAAACTGCTCGCATGTCATCCGGAAAAGGCTCATTGGAATCATGAGTTCGCAAGGACTCTTAATATTGTGATCAATACTGCCATGCAGACCTCTGATCTCCATCTTCCATAAAGTAGGACATGCCAAAAATAGACATTTCTCTCTCTATGAAGACCTATGTAAACTTCTGTCTCTGAAAAAAGGAAAACCACTTAACCAATCTCTGTACTTGATCTCAACGGAAACCAACCTTGGCTTGACCAAGTGCTATCTTTGAAAGAACCATCTTAATGCCAGCAAGTGAAACACATTGGCCCCTAACCCTCAGGATTTCCGAGTGAGAAAATCCAGGGGTTAATAATGGCGACTCAAGGGGATAGGATTCCTTTGTGGGATGCCGAGAACTTGAGAATCCTTGAATCTGTAACTATAAAAGGTCCTCTCTAATGAAGAATGCTTGTATACAAAGGTAAATGACGACAAATATAATCTGTGATGCCAAAATGTCTATCCAATGGGCAATGGAGTCAAGTATATACATAGTCCCCCCACTGATTGGCTGAAAATGGGGGCCCCATCCATGTCTTCTACCTGCAACGACCACCTCTGTACACCTTTCCCAACAAAAAATGTGTCAAAGTTGACGCATGGGAAGCGGTCGCCTAGTCAGATGTCAATAATGCAAATACCTGCCAGGCACGAAGGGACCCATCAATAATGCAAATGGGCCCTAAGGTACGAGCACAACTTGTCAATGTGAAAAATGTCTTGATGTCGAACATTGATAAGGATCACTCGATCAAGGCCTAATGATGGTCAACCTTGTTGATTGCGAGATGGCCGCCAATAAGGCTAATGACCATCAAGGTACTCTACTTCTAGATCATCCTCCAAATAATGTGCCGTAGTCGATAAGAGATGGTCTACCAAGAGAAAAGGCAGTGATGAAATCCTTTCCCTTGGCGCAAAGTAATCAAGTGAATACCAAGATGAAAGAATGACACCATGTCCCCAGTGTTGGATGGGGGAGATTACTGACTCAGAACAAGTAGACATTAGTGAGACTGATGAAGAGATAGACAATAAAGTGACTGAAGACTCTCCTATGTCTCTTCTGTTTTACCCATCCTATAGGACTCAAATGCTTCAGAAAACACTTAAACTGACCCTCATCCAGACTCACTCTAAAGGTAACTCTGCTGGGAAAACTAAAATAGGTTTCAACAAAACATCACTTTTTGACTCATGGCTAAAAAAGCAGACAACAAGCCACTTGGGAAAGAAAACAACCTCATGTGAGGCACTTATTTTGCGAGAAAAAAACCTAAAAACTGGCAGGAAAGGAAGGAAGAATAGCAAGCAATAAACTAGGACCGAAAGCATGCGACTGTAAGTGAAAATATGTATAGAAAGGGGATTGAAAACTGTCGTTATAAAGCACAAACAACAAGCTATAAATCTTGAAAAGACGGAAAAATGACTAAAAGCAACAAAGTAAACTAAAGCCTAACCCCTCCCAAAAAGGCAAAATTTTTCTTTCTTTTTATTCTTTATTTTGAGGACTAATTCCTCACTGGAAATAGTATTTTAGCTGCTGCCCATTGATTGGCAACCCCTCATGTTCACCAACCAAGTTGGATAGCTGAAAAGTGTTGGGCCCTACCGCCATATCAATACGACATGGGCCCAACCATATACTGTCAAACTTACATGCTATCACTACTAGGAAATGCTTTCTTTATATTTTTACCTAGCATGCATCCTTTACAAATTTCATTTTTACCAAGAGAAATAGAGGGCATTCCACATACCATGTTCTGCAGATCTGGAAGTGCTTTGTAATGAAGATGTCCAAGTCTTCTGTGCCACAACTCGCTGGAGCTAGTCACATCATGAACCAATGCCTGAACTGACTGTCCTGTCACGACATACAGTCATCCTCTGCAAATCCCAATGGGTTTTGCTGTACTCAAGTGGCTACCTTTAGCCCACAATAGTGCCTTCTTGTCCTTAAAGATCACCCAATATCCCTTGTCCTCAAGGGTTGCAACTGGTAGAAGATTCTTCTTGAGCCTTGGAAAATATAATACTTCATCAACATGAAGCATAGCTCCAGATTCCAATCTAAAAGAGATAGAGCCTACTCCCTCTATCTTGTAACATTTGTCATCTCGAAGCTTAACCTGCTCTGCAAAAGATTTTGTCTTGAAACCTGAGAGGATCTCCTTGTACCCTTTCATGTGCTTTGATGCACCACTGTCTACTAACCAAGTTTTCGGCCTCGTGAAAACTGAACTGGATAAAGCAGAAACCAGGTAATATTTTTTTCTATTTTGTCTCTCATTAGGAGGACTTTTCTGTTTTCTTTTGGATTCATCATCCTCAGTAGTTGAGGCATGATGTTTCCCTTTCCTTGGATTTTTCTTCCTATACCAGTAGTCTCTAGCAAAATGACCCAACTTATTGCAACTAAAGCATTTAATTTTAGATGTATCAATACTTTTGCCTTTGAATGTACCTTTGGTGTTTGACTTCCTCTGAGAGCCTTTCTGGAAAGTGACTTTCTTCTTTCCCTTGAATCTTGATGCTAATGCTGAATGCTCTTCTTTGGATGGCTTTCTCCTGGTAGTAGTGTGACTCTCCTTTTGGAGGCAATCATGCCATAACCTCTCAAACGTGGGCTGAATCTTTCTCCCGCTCACACTGGATAAGAAGGTCTCCCATGAAGAAGGAAGACCATCAAATATGGCCTGCACTAAGTCATCATCGTCCACTGTGACCTCTGTGTGACCAAAAGATGATCTCTGATCTGGTCTATCCTGGAACAGAAAGATGCTACTGATTCACCTTTCTCCATCTTCAAATACTTAAGCTTGTGCTTAAGTGTCCTCTTCTGACTTAGAGCTTGTTTCTCATACAGATTCACCAAGGTATGCATACAGTCCTTGGCAATCATTAACGAAGTCATCGCTGACATTATACTGTCTTTGACTGAGTCAAAGATGATTCGTTTGGCCTTTGCGTGGCTCTTTCTGAAGGCCGCTCTTCTTGTACTAGTGGTGGGTTCCTCCACCACTGTGGTCACATACCGCTCAAGATCATTCTCCTGCAAAATATTTGTTATACAGAGCTTCAACACATTGAAGTTGGCAGTTCCTTCGAGCCTATCCTCGACCCTGATTGAAATGGAGGATGCCATGGACCTCACACTGGAAACTTAATCAAGCTTGCTTGGATCTGTGTGTACCTGTTGCTGCACTTCAACAAGCTTAACACACTCTAAGCTTTGATACCATGTTAAATTATGAGCTTGATTTTTTATGCGGATTATTTTTTTAAATTCTTCAACACTTTGATTTCAGCTTAATACATTTCAACAATATAGAATCATAACTGAATAGCAATAACCATGTAGATACATAAGTATGCACATCAACAACACATATACCCTGGGGAAACCCTGTACAGGGAGAAAAACCCCAACAAACGATCTTCCTTTATTGCATTAATAATGTATGATCACTTACAAATATCCACCATGAAAAATCTGCTCTTAAATGAGCTTACCAAGACGACTTAGACTAGACTGTAAGACCTTGTAGAAGTAGAGAGACTTGGCTGATATAATCTCTTGTTATTGACCAACACTGTGGAAGATACCATGCACTGCCTGGGTGTTGCTTTGCTGTCCTTTACAGGACTGATATACAGCCTCACCTAATAGGGATATACACAACCTTTCTTGACTGATATGCTTCCCTTTTTCTTGATTGATATGCTGCCCTTTTCCTTGACTGATATGATGCCTTTCTTTTACTGTTATGCTGTCCTTTCCTTGACTGTTATGTTGTCCTTTCGTTGACTGATATGTTGTCTTTTCCTTGACTGTTATGCTATCCTTTCTCGACTAATATGCTGTCATTTCTTAATAGGAATATAAGCTGCCTTTATGTGACTGTTATGCTGCCTCACTTAACAACCTTACTCTGCATAACAAGACTTGCTGCTCACCCACACACTCCAAAACCTTGTATCTAGAATGAGGGTCGACCTCTTCATATAAAGGAATGGAGAGGTGAAGGAGGAAGGCTCGAATTAGGAGCTTGAATGCATGCTTTCCTAACTTGACTTTACACTTTAGAAAATAGACCTTGGACATGAGTTCGAAAATATAACTTGACTTGAGACTTCAAAGTTCAGTTACAACTCACCCTTGACTTGACAATGCATGCGAACTAACTCAACA
Organism: Picea abies; assembly: GCA_900067695.1. NCBI lineage: Eukaryota > Viridiplantae > Streptophyta > Pinopsida > Pinales > Pinaceae > Picea > Picea abies. Next base: position 18,198 of record CBVK0100228830.1, on the reverse strand, counting down.
TGCACATGTCATGCATGCAACATGCTACTAGACATGCATGGAACATGCAACACGTGACATGCAACATGCGACATGTGACAAACTTGGCAACTTTGACTTTGACCTAGACATGCAACTTTGACTTTTACAACTCGACTCTTTACATGGCAATTCAAATTTCTCTTCATGGTGGATAATGTTATACGTGCCAACGCACTAGATCAATACATTTATATCATTTGTAATATTAGGAAGATTGTTTGTTTCTAGCTCATAGGAATTTTACGTTCAATCTAACTTTTGCTAGATGCCTTGACTTTTGCTCATGGCTCACAAGGCTTGACTAGGATCGCGGAGGTTGTACGTTCCCCCTGACTTTTGCACTAGTCTGTCTATGCTCACAGAGGTTGTACGTACCCCTTGACTTTTGCACTAGACTATCTATGCTTATAGAGGTTGTACGTTCCCCTTGACTTTTGCATTAGACTTGCATAGCATCTCGTTTGTCCTGACTTTTGGTTTGACTTACAGAGGTTGTACGTTCCCCCTGGCTTTTGTCAATACCTCACAAGACTGGTCGATTCTCCAAATCTCCCTAGCTAACCTCAGGGTGGCCCATATGGCCTCTCATTGGAGACTGACTGTCGATGCTGCCAAATTTAACAAGTATTCCATTTTGAACAAAGTTACCGACTTAACGAGAACTGTGACCTCAAAATTAGAACTCTAGCCCTTAAAACCCATATTTTTGCATAAAAAACATGAAAATCAACCCCCAAATCAAAAAGTGGTGCTACTGGTAGCACCATTTTTTCTAACCGAGTTAAAATTACAACATTTTTCAAGCACGACCTTAAAAAATCATATAGTTTCTCAGAAAAACTTTAAAATCAACACCTAAATAAAAAGGTGATGTTACCTAAAGCAACATGTTTTTTCTGAACATTAGAATTATATCTCATTTGAAATCTTATTCTTAACAGTTGGTACCATTAAAACCAAAACCTCAAAATCAACCATCAAATTGAAAAGCACTACTACCAGTAGCACCCATGCTAAAATTGGGGTATTAAAATGACAATTTTTTGAAAGTGGTATAAGAAATCATCACCATTGTAAATAAAATCATAAAATCAACCCTTAAATGTTTACTCTTGAAATCTTAGTTTACCACTCCAAACATAAGATAATACATAATGCCATGAAAATATCACCCTATAAAAATTCAACATCACTTCCAAATATTTTTTTACTTTTAATAAAAAAAAGTCAATACAAATTACATTGAGTGAAACATAAATTATTTCTTAAAAGTATTGTTACATTGTTCATATTCAAAACATATGAGCCAAGAAATTTTATTACATTCCACGCAGGACCAAGTCTTGGCCTACGGGGGCCCTGGAGGCGATGTTCGACATTGCCTCCAACACCCTCGTAGGCCAAGTCCTCCTTTTCATTATAAGGAAATTTACTTTGTTTCTTTTAATATGAATTGTCAATTTCATGAAACCATATTAACCATGAGGTATGTATTTTGTAATATATATCCTTCGACACGAAATTGGTAATTAATAATCCTTTGGATGATACTTATCCTTGGTAATTAATAATGTATAGAAGAAGTAAATGTAATAAAGACTATGCTTAACTTATAACACCTTTCCATTATTCCTTTGAGGTTTATGATATTTTGAGGGATGTGCATATAAGTGGTATTCAAAGTTACTAGAGGAAGATTGAACCAAGAATGTAGTTTGGGCTTCAATACTAGTGAATGGTGGTTGTGGGACAGAGGTGTGTGATTTTCAAGAAATTATTAGTTGGTGAGCTAAAATGTTTGATTACAATTAAAAGGTGGTGAAATTAGATAGAGAGGGAAACTTTCAAATTTCACTTACTCATTTGATGTTCAATAGAATGTTATGACTTCCAAAGAAAAACAAAGTTTTTAGGATGACGAAGGATAGTTCTTTTTTGGATGCACATAGTGGTGGTTTTATCATTTTGAATTAATGGCTTTTATAGCTTAAGAAAAAATCCCCAAAATGTACCAGGTCAATATCCTTAATTTGTTCGACTCCTACAAGGAGACAACATGGCTTTTTTCTTGTCAATTTGGACATGAATCCACAAATTACACACACATCTATGTGGGCTACATTATTTACTATGCCCTTCATAATAAAGAGATATTTGATGGGGGAGAATTGGTTTCCATGAAATTTCACACCAATTGTTGGAATTCGAGAAAACTGAGACATTCTACATGGCTTAGTACTTGATTTTTTCCTTATTATTTAAGGAAAAACTTTGAAAAATTGACAATCCAAGCCAATATTAACAAGGAGATTGACCTTATGCATTTTTGGTATATGGTCCTTTGGATGCATAAGGCCTCATTCCATTTCTATAAAATCTAGGATGGTTTAAAAGAGGAGAGTTAGGCAAATGACCGTAGGAAGAGAACCGAGTCTTTAACACTTGAAGCACATAATTTTCTTATTGTAAGGACAATTTTCTCAATGAAGAAAAATATACCTATGTTAGGTCATATGATTTTGAGGGATATCCTTTCTATTTTCCCAAGTTTGTACGTGATTAACTCTTGCTAGTTAAGATTTGTAGACAGTATGAGAAATGGTTTGATTTCGTTTGCCATAAGAAGAAGAAATAATTATTCTTTATGCTTTTAGATTTTATGGAATTCTTGTGAAGTATATACGATAAACAATGGAAAAGTCCTAAGGGTTATATTATTTTAACATAAAGGAGGTTAATGTTGTTCTTGGATGTGACTTAAAGTAGTTGTTCAAATACATTTGATATATTTTGGTTATACTAAATGCAACTTCCCAAAATTTGAAATTCTTAGGAGGGAGGAGGTGACAATGAAGATGTTATTATTGATAAGGATGTAACTTGTTGATATGATATGGGTATAAGGGTCAAGAACAATTTGTAGGGTGAAGAGTCTAGGTTGTCTGCCGACCGGAGGTGCCATGGGGGCGATGCCCCAGCCCCCCGCGGCCATGTTCTGGTCACGAGATTTCTAGGAAAAGAATTGTAACCATTTGGCATTTTTCATGAAAAATGAACATGACAAAGGGTCTCTTTCTATTTTTTTGAAAAAGTGCATGGTGTATGTGGAATGGATATTTGTTCATGATTATATTTTGGCCACAACGATTTCCATATACCATTTTTGTCAAGTCGTCATGTGATTTTTTATCATCCTTGGATTTTCCTTATATATATATATATATAAGAGTTCCAAAAATTCTTTCACTAACATCCTTTTCCACAAGCTTTACATCTAAAATGTGACATATGGGGTGTTCCCGCAACCAAACACATCGTAATATTGTAAGCCTAATAATGTGGAGGCAACTATAAAAAACACATTAAACCAAGACATATAAACACAATGAAATTCTTCAAACACGAAGTGTTTAATAATAGTCATGGTTTATGGGTCTATATACCTCGCAACATGGTAGACTAAATAGAATTGAACATTTCTTCCATGCCACAACTTTATTTTCTTCACCTTCCTCCTTGCTTAATTTCCTTTTTTTGATTAACTCTTCCCCCAAATTGCTTCATTCCCTTTAGTTTCTTTAAAAATATTTGATACTTTTACTATTGTAGGTGCAAAGTAGTGCTCCTCCCCATTAAATGGTCCTTTTGTAAAGGAACTTATGATTTGATGGAAGATATTTCTCTCCTATATCCCATGTAGACACACTTTGTGCTATGGGGTTGCGGGTAATATAAATGTATATTATTCACACATATGGGGTCCTCTCAAGTCCCTATTACATGTGTCCCTCTAAGGAACATCCCTTTATAAATATATTTCTCATGGAAGCCCCTTTTCCTAACCCTCTCATGGGGTCACCATGGTCCTTTCTATTATTTATCTTTCTACGTGCACCATCACCTAGTTTTCTTAGCCATGCACTCTACCCCTAGGATTTTTCTAAGTGAACCATGGATGCATCACCATGTAATCTTCCAAGTCCATGCCTTGGTATGGATCACACACCATATCATAAATAGTAACTTTATATATTAAAGTGATCTCTCGTTTATTTATATTTTTCTAAGGTTTATCCCTCGGGTACCATTGGATGATCCATGCCTCATCCCTTCCTAATATTTGAGAACTTTGGTAGTCAATGTCTGTCGGACGGAGGTGCCGTGGGGGCGATGCCGCCCGCAGCCAAGTCCTAGTCGTGGGGGCCAGGACTTGGCTGCCGGGGGCGGGGAGGCGCGGGGGTGATGCTACCCTCCCCCACGACCAAGTTCTGGTAACGGGGGCCAGGACTTGGCTGCAGGGGGGGGTTGGGGCGATGCCTGACATCGCCCCACCTCTGGCCATAGACAACTAATGCACCTTCATGTTGAAAAACTGATGCATGTAGGTAAATTTAAAAATTTATAGCATACAACCAACATAACAATACATCTTGCATATATCAGGATCACTAAAAGTGAGACAATCACAGAGAGAACACAAGTATACCTTGGGAAACCCTCTTGGGGTAGAAAACCCAGCCAAAACTTCTCTTTAGATTCTTCAACAAAGTACAATACCAATACAAGACTTTAGAGTAACTAGCTAGGACTCAAAGGGCTGAAACAATACCTCTGTTTCAGCACTTACAAACTTCACAAATAGCTGAACTAACACTTATAGTAACAGCTTGACAAACTCACCAAAAGATAACTGAATTTCCTTCTTGCTGTAGAAGAGTTATGGCAACTTTAACATAGTATTTGTAGCAGCCTTATATCAACAAGGAACAACAAAAGTCTCCAGCAACTAGCAGCCATATACCAATAGAAAATTCCAGTAGATATCAGTCATATACGAGCAAAAAATACTTCAACAAATAGATGCCTTGCCTCAACAGAAGACACCAACAAAACAAAGGTATGTAAATGGTAAGTGAATGCCCCTTTTTATAGGTTGGTTTGGCTGCCCTAAGCAGCCTGCTAAGAATGTATGACAACTGTATAACAACTATCATACCTGCCCTCCTTTGGCTGCCAAGAGTCACCTCCTAAAGTTCCCAAGACCCACCTCCTAAAGTTTGCAAGAGCCACCTCCTAATGCTCCCAAAGGTCACTTCTTTCGTCTCTTCTAGAGGCTCCCCTAAATTGTTGTCTTAGGATTGTATGACAACGGTTATACAATTGTCATACCACAAACCTAAGAAACCCCCCTAAGCTGGCCACTCCAACCATCCTAAGCAGCCCTCTTAAGCAATCTCCCTAAGCTAGCCACTACAACCTCCCTAAGCAGCCCTCTTAGAGGTGCTATGAGGTTGACACATGGCATATGGTTGTCTTGGCATAAGGTTGACACTTGTCATCTGTTTGATACTTGACATAAAGTTAACACTATATCAAAACTTTATTTACATAGTTAGTTACAATAGGGAAAATAGCTTCCAAAGCTATATAATTCAACACTCCCTCTTAGCAAGGAAGGTATTTTCCTAGTACCAACTGTTACATCCATTTGTCTTTACTTGGCTATTGACTTGTTGATCCATGTAGAATCTATTCATCAAGAGAAGCTTTGTATCCATAGCTAGCATTGGGATTAGTAGCATCTCCGGTGAGCACAGTATTGTCATTACAAGATTTTTATTCACTCACTTCACCAAGAATTGTTTGTGCAGTTCACCAAGAACTGTCCTACTAGCCATATGCTAGAGGAAGCTATACAGTTCACCAAGAATTGTTTTACTCAGTGCCAATCCTTTTTCATATTGGATGAGTAATGTTAGAGCAAGTCCTTTTTCATACTGGATAAGAATAAAATAGAATAGCCCACATCCTACCTGTAAATGACTTTCCCCGCTACTGTCACCAGAATCCCATATCCAGCTCTTTACTCCCTCTTATGCGGGACCGGTCCAAGTTTGTCTCTGAAGTACTCAAACTTCACCTTTGACAGAGGTTTGGTTAACACATCTACAACCTGCTCATTGGTAGCCACATAACAAAGCTTCACTACTCCCTTTTCTACCACATCACGGATAAAATGATACTTGATTCCAATATGCTTTGATTTGTAATGAAACACGGGGTTCACTGACAACTTTATGTAACTCTGATTGTCACAGCAAATAATAGTAGCATCTAACTCAATATCAAATAATCCTGAAAGTAATTTCCGTAGCCATACAGCTTAAGTACATGCTAAACATGCTACCATATATTTTGCCTCAGTTGTATTGAGCACACCACTGGTTTGCTTCCTGCTAAACCATGAGATCATACCTGATCCCAAACTAAAACAACATCCTGAAGTACTCTTACGATCTGTGACACTACTAGCCCAATCTGAATCATGTTGAAATATTGTAAGAGTATTCTATTTATTATTGATGTATTATTCATTAGATCAATCCCCTTTTGTGGATTGATCATGTCGGGTATTGTAAATGACCAAATCCCCTTTTGTGGATTGGTCAAACTCTAATTGTAATAGTCTAAATGAGAAGTCGGCCCCCATAATATATTAAAGTGGTTATAACCACCTAGAATGAGAAGTCGGCCCTGCTAGTGAAAAGACACCTCAGTTCACACCTGCCAGATTGTATAAATAAGAGAGGCCAACGCCTCATTTGTTCACTCACTCACTGGTTCATCAAAGTGCAAGTTTGGAGCTGCAGTTGGAGAAGAATGAAGAGAGAGAGAGGCACATTCTTGGGAGAGGACTTTCTGTAGTGTTTGGTTTATTCTCTTGGCATTGTATTGGCTATCTATACTAAGGAAGTTTTTGCTGGGTTTTCTCCCCCATGAGGGTTTCCCAAGATAAATGATGTGTCTCTTGTCATTGTGTATTTCTCAGTGATCCTATCTATGCTATGGTTATCTAGTAAATTGAAAAGAAACCTAATAATAGCTTAAACCTTAACAAATCAGAGTATCCCTGTAGTCTAAACTCACAATCTGCATCATACTTGATACCATACTCAATGGTACCTTTCAAGTATCTCATCACATGTTTTGCTGCGATCAAATGAACATGTCTGGGTTCAACCATATACTAACTTAAAGTGTTCACAACAAAACATATATTTGGCCTTGTATTCGTTAAATACATCAACGAACCAATCCTTTGCCTATACAAAGTGGCATCCACTATCTCTGATGAAGTATCACATAATAACTTTGGATTTTCCGTCATAGGTGTAGTCATGGATTTACAATCCATTATTCCAAATCTCTTTAGAATTTCCACAACATATTTTCCTTGACTAAGACAAATCTCACCTGGATTCTGCCACACTTCTAGACCTAGGAAATAGTGCATCTGACCTAGATCTTTCATTTCGAATTTTGAAGCAAGCTTCTTCTTGCAATCAATGATGAGCTTTTCATTTCCTGTTAGAAATAGATCATCCACATACAATAGTAAGATCACCTGATCATCATTCTCAATCTTGTAGTAGAGATTGGAATCTGCTTTACTCTTTATAAAGCCCAAGCTCATCAGAAAATTATCAATTCTTTCATACCATGTCCTGGGTGCTTGCTTCAAGCCATACAAGGCTTTCTTTAATCTGCACACATGTGTCTGACTATCATGTGTCTCAAATCCTTGTGGCTGCTCCACATAAACTTCCTCTTCTATCACACCATTCAAAAAAGCAGTCTTTATATCCATCTGATGTAGTTTCCATCCCATCTTTGCAGCTATAGCCATAGTAGCTCTAATGGAAGTGTATCTTGCCACAAGAGCAAAGGTTTCTTCGTAATCTATTCCCTCTTTCTGAGAGAACCCATGAGCTACAAACCTTGCTTTGAATTTCTCAATACTACCATCCGCAACATGTTTGATTTTGTATAACCATTTAGATGTTACCACAGATTTTTCTTTTGGTCTCGGAACTATGTCCCAAACATCATTTTTCATAATTGATTGATATTCTTCAATCATGGCATCCTGCCACACTTTCTTCTCAGCGGCTTCTTCATAGCTGGAAGGTTCTGCATCAATGATGTTAGACACAGGTGCAACATAGTTGGAATATAATCGAGGTCTTTTACTTTCTCTGAAAGTCTTATTTGGGGCACCATACCTTTCTGCATCTTGAATGAGTTCATGAGCCCAACCTGGTTTTCTCTGATATGTAATCACTTCTGTGGGTGAATCAACAGGTTTCTGAGGCTCCATCATATCATGATTCTCAGGTACAAGCTCTTCTTCTTCTGTATCTGGTAATTTAAAAGCTGTAGGTTCCTCATCATGTACCTCATCTACATGATTTCTCTTTGATTTGCAGAAAGCTGCATCTTCATCAAAGATGACATCTCTGCTGATCTCAATCTTTTTGTATCCAGGGACATATACTCTATATGCCTTTGATGTTTCGATGTATCCGACAAATATACCCTTCTTACCTGAAGGATCCAACTTTGTCCTTTTGTCCTTGGGAATATGAATTTACACTGGACAACCAAATATCCTTAGGTGACTAACCTCTAGAACTTTTCCAGAAAACAGTTCTTCTGGAGTTTTATTTTCAAGAACTTTATGAGGACTTTTGTTCTGTACATATAAAACAGTCCTTGCTGCTTCTGCGCAAAGGTACATTGATAAGTCCTAATCATGAATCATGGCTTTAACTGTTTCCATAACTGATCGGTTCTTTCTTTTTGCAACACCATTTTGCTGAGGATTGTATGGAGTAGAAAGCTCCCTCTTAATCCCGACTTCTCTACAGAATTCTTTGAATTCACTAGATGTGAATTCTCCTCCGTTATCAGATCTTAAAACCTTTATTTTTCTCTCGAAAAGATTTTCAACAAGAGCTTTAAATTCCTTAAACTTACTAAAGTCTTCATCTTTATTCTTTAAGAAATAAATCCAAGTTTTGAGAGAAAAGTCATCAATAAAAGAAACATAGTAAACATACCCGTTGAGTGAAGTGGATGACATAGGTCCCACACACATCTTGAATGAATTAGATCCAGAACTCCTTTTGCTTTACTGTCATTGCTTGGAAAAGGCTTTTTCACGTTCTTTCCTTGTGCACATCCTTTGCACACACCATCGTGGAACAATTGAATTTCTGGAAGGCCTTTCACCATCTTGCTGACAACTGGCAAGGCTTTATAGTGAATATGAGCGAACCTTTTGTTGGAACAACCCCCTTTTTCTAAAATTTTCAAGACTAAAGATTAGCTATGGAGCCACCTCTTAACAATGATCTTTATTTAAGAGACTTGTTTTGGTTTCTTGGAAATCGACAGTTCGCGATGTATAAAGAGCTATTTTGTCAGCATACTTAAAGCCCCGAGTTCCGAAACCTCGAGAACCCGTTTTAAACGCGCTTAAGTGCAAGCTAAAAGTGTTTAACTTTTAATAAGGCCTATCGCATTTTCGCGATTCGGGTTTCCTTGCAACAAAGTGTTATCAAATTCTCGCCCCTCATAATCCCGACTCCCGAATTCGCGAAGTTTAGAAAGTTATTCCCAAATCACGATTAATTAAAAGTTTTAAACAGAGGATTATTACTTAAGCTAATCACGTCGCGAGTTCGCGATTCAGACTTTACTTATGTCATGACTTCCGGGGATATGATACTTGTAACCCCGATACCCGAGGTCCCGAGATCCATTTTTAATCTTGATAAATTAAAAACCAAAGGTAATTAGTGTTAATCCACAAACTCGCAGTTTCGCGATCTCCGAGGTTCATGGTCCAAAACTGAGGGTAGAAATATTCCAAAGTTGCGAACGTCGAAAAAAGCAATTAAGAACTAAAAGCACTTAATAAACGGACTAAGCCGGATTGACTAATGCCTTAATCAACTTTTACGCTGGTACAGCCTACAGACAAAGCTTTAAACGTCTCCGCGTTCTTCCTGAGTCACGCCATCAAAACATTTATGACATTTATAAGAAGGTCCTGTGAAGTGATTGATACTAAGATCTGATTTTATCTCTAAAATCTTTCCTTTAATGATTTGAACGTTCTGTCAGCGAGAACTCGTATAGGATTTAAGTGCTCAAAACGAAAGGATTACCGTCGTTCGTTTGAAATTCTTTTTAGTTTTCTGCAGAGCCATTTTGCCAAAGTAACCCCTGTTTGTATTTTCTCTTTCTGTGACAGGAGGCCGAATTACAGGGTTCTATATTATGGCTCCGAGGAAAACTCCCAAGACTACTGGTGAGAGTTTGGGTCAAGGTTCAGATATTATCTCCAATACTTCACCTAGGAGCATCAATACTGTCAAAACATGGACACAAGTCTCCGACATCTTGCAACGCGAGCTGATCAATTGTTCGGATGATTCCAACGGTAATGAGAAAGAGGGCATATCCATAAAATAATAATAATAATAATAATAATAGTAATAATAATAATCTATTTTTAAGGTCACGGCCAAGCCAGACACCAAATTGGTGTACCAGACACCAAATTGGTGTATGAGACCCCCTTGTTTGTGGGACAAGGGACCCCCTCCGCCCAACGATTTGATTGGTAAAGTCTACGGAGGTATACATACCCTACCCCCCTCTGGATTTGAACTTGTGACCTCAGTCTGAGATACACAAGATCGCAGCAAGGCCACGTCTCCTCCTGTATTGTGATATGATAAAATGGGTGCTGGACCATGCAGACATCCTAACCAGGACAATTTTCAATGAGAAGAAGGTGGCGGTTAGGACTTTCAGGCCAGAACATATACGGGAAATGTACGAATTGTCTCCCATGCCGAGATTCACACACAACGCCGAATTCTTAGAAGTCTTCAAAAAGAAAGAATGCGAGCAGTATGGGAAAAGCCTATCTGACCTTATTAAAGATTGGTATTCGCACCCCGCGAAATTCAGGGCCGACTCCAATGGAATCTATTCAATCTCAACGTTGGAGCCACAATTCATGTATGTAGCAATGATGGTCTGTAGGCTGTATGGGAAGGAGGATACCGCTCACTTCTTCCTCCCATGGGTGCCACTGATTCACACAGTGGCTGAGGGTTTCACGTTCGATTGGGCCAAGTTTTTGTCTGATAGTTTGGTCAGCCGGATCACAGAATACCGAGAGCAAAAGGCAAGTGGGAGAGCGTCCTCGTTTTTTATGTCGGCTTACATAATGGATGCTGTGTGCTTCTTGACGCCTTTCCCATTAATGAGCTGGAGTTGGACTCCAACCAACGAACAACCTATTCATGAATACCATTCGAAGCTCTGGGAGGATAAAGCCAAGGAGTTCGTATACGAGATTTTCAATTGGGTAGTGGTGCCCATGCATATTTCTATCTTCGGCCAACCACCCCCCCGGATTTCGGATAAAGTCGTGGAAGATTTAAGTCGCGTAGCAGACTGGTATATTGAAAGGGAATTTTCATATATTAGGGTTTTTGGTTGCTCTGTTCCACCATATGCCCTACCTCTGTTTTTACCAGATAAGCTGGCGTGTCGCGAGATTGCCAGGAAAACGGTGCTTAGCGGGATAAGCAAGGAACTCAAGGGAGTTCAGAAGAAGGTATGACCACCTTTTCCCATACACATTGGCACCTATTCTTTATTAGATTTTGGCCATGCTAAAGCAGAGGCCGCAACCCTGAGCGAGATGAGACTAGTGGGCATCGAGTTTAAGAAGCATGGCCCGCATAAGATTGTGGGCAACCACCTGGCAAGTTGCGGCCTGAAAAGATACGAGCACGAAGTCTCCCCCCATGACGAAGTTTTCTGAGGGGTAAAAACTTACTCAGAAGTTCTAAACTGGGTTTGAGCCCTCCAGTTCGGAGACATGTTCGATTTTTATAAGTTCCAGGAGCACCGGAGGAGTGGGCTCCCCAAAGTTTTGTAAGGTACAGTCTCAAAACCCCTGGGGTCTCAACAAGCAGAAGCCGAGGGCTCGATAGGCATAGGCCCGGATGAACAGGAAGCTCAAGGGAACACAGAGAAAACTAAGGTCCTCAAACAAGAATCCGAAGGCCCAAGCCACGAAGAAAGATCCCCAGGGGCAGATAATCTGGACAGACAGATCGAGGTTAGAGTCGAGATGCCCGCAAAGCAGGTAGGAGACCCACTGTTGCTCACACCGAATAAATTAGGTACCGATGCTGGTGCGAAGAATATACCCTCAGAAATTGGTAGTCCCATCTTGTCTGTCACACCCCTACAATTTTCTAGAGGGGACCTTGATGCTGGAGCGATATCTATAGAAGACCTGACGCCTATCACCGCCGAAGAGTTGCCCCCTAGTGAGTTTTTCTTCAGCAAGAAAAGGAGGGCCATAGTGAAACGGGAAACACATCACCAGGCAGGCGCAGTGGCCAAAAAATTCAAAATATTGACAGACGACAAAGATTTAGAAGAAGAGTTCGCTGATGAGATAGCGGGAACGTTGGGGGCCTATGCCACCGCAAACCAATATTTAGTTGGGACCCTAAGGAGCCGATTGAAAAACAAGGATCGGTTGATCAACGAGTTGCAGAGTCGTCTATCAGAATCAGAGACGAATGCCCGAAATGAGGCATATAAAGAGCTCGAGCAAGCCAGAGAGGTCGACCGACAGGAAATCGAGCAACTCAAGACTAATCTTGAGCAAATGCAATAGTCGGTCAAAGAGAGCCAAACGTAGGCCGAGTGACAGGAGGAATTGATAAACCAACTGCAGACTGAGTTGGATCTCGCCGAAAGCCAGGTCATAGACATGATGATATTCCAAACCCAGGCCGTGGAGATCCGAAGGAGAATAGAAATGGCTCAACAGAGTTTGCTTGCCAAAATAGAAATCATCTAGGATCATGTTCAACTAGTAGACCAAGCCCTGGACCAAGTCACTTTAAGAGAAGGGGAAGCCCGGGTAGCTCGAAGTACATTCCAAGAAGCTGTCACATCTGCAACAAAGGAAGAGGTAGCCATCGCTTCCAGATTGTCCATTAAAGAACAGACTAGGGGGAATATCCTGTTGACGGCCTGGGAACATGATATATTTGAAAACAGGAAAAGGGCCAAAGAGGTGAGGGATTCTTGTGAAGAAATATTTGGTTCAATAAACAAAAAATTGTTAGAGCTCGATAGAGAAGCTAGCGCTGGAACGTTAGGGAAAATCAACATAGCTAAGCATCTGTTAGATATCAAAGAAAGTATGGAAAGGGATCAAGCCGAGCTCTCTTAAGTAAGTCAAGTCGACATTGCTCAGATTGACAAATGGCTAATTAAGCCGAATTTACTATTACTATCCATCATGACAGAAGATCGATAGGTGGGAGGGAGGATCCCGCAACTGGACAAGAAGCGTTACTTATTTGAGGCAAATGACCAAGTCGAGCCCTCCAAGTCTATCGCCCAGCTGGTAGAGAGATGTCTTAAATGTATCGAGCATGGGCAAGGAAAAGCTTCAGGAAGCAAATAATGTAATTACATGTATTTTCAAAGTTTTGGATGCCAGGCGATAGGGAGAGGTGAAAGGCTTGCAGAAAAAGATAGGGACAACAAGTGAAGCGTTCCACATGCTTAGCTTGTAACTCCCGTTCTTTGAATAATTGAATTGTAACGCCACATGTTGGTATAAATACATCTTTGATTATGTAAGGAAGGGATTTTTCTTTTGGCAGATTGTAATAGAGAAATTTTCCTTTGCCAGGATTAATACAAATCGAATTGAAGACTCCATATTCCGTCAAGATTGAGTTATGTGCTTTCCTCTGTTATTTCATACTTCATGTCATTTTTATATATATCTTTGATGAATGCTTTAACTGCAATTTAGTACAACCTCTACTGTGGCGATCATGTTTTAGTTATCTAATTATTTACAGCTTTTCCTCTGTATCAGCTATTAGCAGGTACAAGACCTGTGGATTACTTAGATCTCTATATTTTATGCTTCATTAAAGTGTTTCTTTTCTTTTTCTTCTTCTGTTACAGCGTGAGATTCCTCTGGAATTGATGCCTCACATTGTCTGACAACTCATGTTTTCTTTTGTTTCATACTTGGTTTCAAATTTTAACTCAGTTACGGAAAATGACCTTCGATTTTGTTAAACTATTAATTGGTTTCACAGGATTTTTTCTCATATAAATCTAAAATTGAATCTGCAACTTAAAAGCAACAATCTCTTAAATTTTTGTTCCTTAAACGACTGCTCCTGTTGCAAGGCAACCTCACGTAGAACCCGACCTCTCAGACCAAACCAACATTGCCTTAAACCTCTTTGATACTATCCTAAGAACTGCAACCACCTGGGTCGAACTCGAACATTCGTGGGCAGCCATTGAACGAGACATAACCATTCAAGAACAAGTGGAAGTTAGACATAGACAACTTAGAAATCAGCCATAGTTTCTCTTCCATTTGTTTGCTTCTTTCCATATCTTTTACCCTCTTCTAGATGCCTAGACTCTATACTTCGTAGCCTTAAGTACAGACTCTGGAACAACACCTTCTATGCCACAGTTCACACGGGTTTATAGTACTGTGTACTAAGGCTTGATATGCCTTTCCTTTTAACTTGTATAACCCATCTTCATGTATACCAATTATAATAGCATCATCAATATTCTTTTCTCTCGGCCACATAAGAACTTGGCAATCGACAAAAGCTACTCGGAATCCTTTCTCTTCTGATCCTGAAATAGATAGGAGGTTCTTTTGCAGACCAAGGTACATATAAAACATTTTCCATTTTCAAATGTTTTCCTAAATCTAAGCTGTAAAAAGCATTCCCTATGCCCTTAATAGGATAGGAAGAGTTATCACCCAGTCTCACCTGATGAGAAGAATCTTTCTTAGTCGTATTTGAAAGAGAGTCTTTAAAACCAGTCATGTGCCTGGAGGCACCACTATCCACAAGCCATGTTTCATCATCATAATTTACTGAATTAGTAAGAGCTGCCACCAAAACATACTCTTCATCTGAATCTTCTTTTCTTTCTCTCTTGAAAACAGGTTCATCATCTTCAACAATATGAGCATGATGTCTTTTGTTTTTCCTCCTTTCTTTGACCTCTTTTATGAGAGGACAATCTCTGGCAAGATGTCCCAACTTTTCACAACAAAAACATTTGAGTTTAGAATAGTCTCTCTTATCTTTCTCAAATTTCTGAAACTTCTTCTGTGGAGGATGATTTTCCTTCTTTTTCTTTCCTTTCCTGAAATGGGCTGCAAGAGCTTGATCTTCATCATCACTTAGCTTTTCTTCTCTTGCTTCCAGTCTTGCTTCTTCTTGGACACAATCTTCCCACAGCCTGCTAAACTTTGTTAACTTACTCCTTGAACAGATTCCTCTTATGAAAGAGTCCCACGACTTCGGAAGTCCATTCAAAGTAGTCATTACTAACTTAGCTTCTTCAATTGAGTCATTGATAGCTATAATTTGTTCATTAATCTGAGAAATTCTTGTAAAGAAGGCATGAATAGATTCAAACTTTTGCATCTTTACATTTTTGAGTTGAGTCCTCAAAGCCATCTTCCTGTTTATGTTCCTTCCTTCATATAGACGAGATAGAGCATCAAACATCTCTTTGGGAGTCTTCAAGGATGATACATGAGGAATAAGATGGTCTTTTATAGAATCTGCAATTATTCTCTTTGCCCTTATCAGATTCTTCCTGTACTTACCTTTAGCTTCTTCTTCCTCAAGTTTTGCAACCTCTTCTATAACATAATCTGATAAGTCATTTTCTTCCAGAACAAGGGATATTCTGTACTTCCATGCTCTGAAGTTATCAGGCCCCTCAAGTTTGTCATCAAGCTTAGTGTTTGACATCATCTTGTCCTTGTTTTTGACTTCCTTCAAAAACTGAAATACTGTAGTCTCCTTCACAAATCTAATAACTCTCTGTAGAAATGACTTCTTTCAGGGAAGCTCTGATACCATGTTGAAAAATTGATGCATGTAGGTAAATTTAAAAATTTACAGCATACAACCAACATACCAATACATCTTGCATATATCAGGATCACTGAAAGTGAGACAATCACAAAGAGAACACAAGTATACCTTGATGAGCCGTTTTCCCCTAGGGTTTGTTAGATGAAGCCTTTCCATAGCAACACTTCACCTCCTAACTCTCTTGTCTTTAGCCCTATGATTTCTTGCTTGAGCTAGCCGATTTCAACCTGCCAATAAGCTAAAGAAGGAGGAGAAAGCATTAGGGCCCAGGGTTTCTGCACCTTACTGAGCCTTTCTCCCCTAGGGTTTCATTGTTGAGGCCTTGCTATAGCAACACCTCAGCCTTGCTATAGCAACACCTCAACGTCCAACCCTCTTGTCTTCAACTTTATCATTATCATTTAGTCCTTCAACCTTTGCGTCCTCTTTTGACTCCATTAGCCCTAGTAGCGCACTAGTCTAAGACCTCCATTGTGTTGAGCACCTTGATCATACAAAACAACCAAATAGTTTGAACAACCTTTAACTCTTACTAACCCTAGCCTAGACTAATTTTACTAACCCTAGTGCTGCCGTCACCTTTTCATGATATAAACATCTGTATGCAGCGTTTGTTTTACCTTTAAAGCAATTGAATGATTGGTTAAGGCATCGTTTCTAAAGTATTGATATTGTTACATTGAGTGCCAAAGTTTCTTTTAGCATTTATTGAGAAGTGATATTGTAATCATTGCTACTGTACAAACATTGATTTACTTCGTCAATATTATTGCTCAATTGCTTATTATCAGAAAGTTGTTGATTGTATGAAGTACTAACCAGCAAACAAGCTTGCACATGTATAGTTCCTTTGTTGTTTTGTCTCGGGCAGGTACACTTCTTGGTTACTACTTCCGGTTATCTTTCATCTTTATTGGTTGTTTAGCTAGGACTTTCTGATCAGGTGGTGACTTGTGAGGGGAAATATTATCACCTAGCCTTTCTAAGCCTTTTGCCTTCTCAAAACCCCAGGTCACCGGGGATGTCTCCCTTGGGCCTTACCTCCCTAAACAGAAAGAGCCTTCCCACTGAGGTGACAGTGGTGGGATTGGTTCAGTTACGCCAGTTTGACATTCTTTCATCCGTCTTTTACCCTAACTACAAACTGTGTGGTAACAAGACCCTCATGAATCCAAGACCTTTTATTTTCTTATCATGAAAATCATGATGCTCCTTTTATAACATATAACTAGACCCCTATTATGGAATAATATTCGCCCCTTAAATATCCATTTTGGACACTAATATATAAATATATTATGCATGATCAGTTCGTTATCTTAAAACCATCATGAAATGAATTGGGCCTTAGAAAAATAAACTAGTCACCCCCTTCCCAAAAATCTAGACCACGTGCTTATATAACATATGACCCGGGGAAAGGTTATGACAATTATAGGCTAGGGAAAACATAATAATTATGAAGGCATTGAGAGAAATTATGGTAGCCGGTAGACATGGGCCTCGGACACAACCAAG
The DNA here is from genome assembly GCA_900067695.1 of Picea abies. Taxonomy (NCBI): domain Eukaryota; kingdom Viridiplantae; phylum Streptophyta; class Pinopsida; order Pinales; family Pinaceae; genus Picea; species Picea abies. The sequence goes on along the minus strand of CBVK0100228830.1, from coordinate 817 downwards.
GAAAGAGTTAACAAATAATTTTTCATGTGTAGGAGTAAGAGGCAGAGGACACTTAGTTGCAATGATGGTGGCTATAGAATAGTGAAATAACTGATTGAGAGAGATTTTGGTTGGATGTAAGAGATAGGAGTTGGTATTGCATTCATGGGTAAGACGATTCTGGTATAGCATTGCCTATTCAAGGCCACATAGACTTGGATATTGCAAGCTCAACCAAAACTTATGTAAGGGGGCCATAAGTACTAGGATAATGAGTCCATGTGTTAAGGTTTCCATGTGGCCCTATGATGATCATCTTGTTGAAGGATATAAACACAATTCTTCGAGTATTAGCGATAGGAGATACTCTAACTTCTTTAGAGACGAAGTCATATGAGGATGCATGGGGCAACTTGAGAGAAGTCGATCCCATGAATGGGAGTATTCCTAAGAACAATAAGGGCATAAATCTAGCGCATCATGGATACCTATAATGAAATGACATGAAGAAGGTCATAATGGGGTTCATGGTGGTTCAACTTTTTCATGATCCAATCTACCAGTTCATGTCGATTTTTATGCTAATTTGAGGGTGGTTGTAGGGGAAGAGGTATGAGTAAGGAAAGTATGTCCTCACCTAAATTTATGAGTAGCTAATGAGATTTCATAAGAGATAAGGGGGAATATTTGTAGATCCTTTAGGCATGGTTATGGGAGTACTTCCCACCATTGAGTACCAAAGGTCTTACAATGATAGGAAGGGATGAGGCATGGATCATCCAGTGGTGCTCGAGGGACAAACCTTAGGAGAATATAAATAAATGAGAGATCACACACA
>CBVK0100228829.1:0-24019 GCA_900067695.1 Picea abies | reverse complement strand
GGACAATTCTGAGGGGACTCAAAGTGCTTCAACACTTTTAGATATGCAGGGTGGCAAGGGATTTTTTGTTGGTTGTGGTCAGCTGGATCCTGAGGAAGAATGCATGGGATGCCAAAGGATGAGAAGACAGATGGGATCTCTCAGCTCCACCCTGACATTTGAACTCGAAACCCTTTCTCAACATAGGAACCTCATCGAAAGGATTCAAGATGAAATTTATTCCCACAGGAGTCAGATCAAGGAGCAATGTACCAGTATGGAGATAATGCAACATCCTTTGGATTTTCTTGAACAATCACAACAAAAACCAAGCAATCTGGAAAGCAACTAGGAAGCGTCCAAAAATGTAAACTCTGTAACAGTAAACCAAATTTAGGACCTCAATGAACCCCACCTAGATGCAATTTGTGATCAACAATGACATTCAAAGATCAAAATGGAATCGGGCAGTTGAGTCCTTTTAAAATTTAGTTGTCATGTTTTGTTTTTTGATATATATAGATGAAGTCTTTTGTATATTGTACTCTGTGAAATACAATCAACGAAATATATCTAGGGAAGGAGAACACTCTATGAACACCAATTTTGTTCCAATACCTCCAGATCTCACAATCTTTACTTTTTGAAGGCCTCTAATGGCCCTTTTTTTGTAAAACAGTGGATTTATCCACACTTTTTATGATATATTTCCGAGTTTTTGTAAAAAAAAAAAATACAAATTCAAAGAAGATTGTTAATAACCTAGACAAATTCTTAATAATAAATCTTAAAATTTTAAAGAGTAGAGACTAAGAGTTTTTAGTGCTTAAACAAATTCATTGTAATAATAAATGTAAAGATTTGAAGGGTGGATAACAACTTTTATACTTCCAATCAACTGAGGAAAGTTCCAATCAACTGAGGAAAGTGAATAAATTTCAAATGGTCACTTTAATCTTAGAAATATATATAGATTTGACCATGTACAAATTTTGTGTGACCTTCTACTATTCAAACCAACCTAGAATCTATGTGTAGAGAGATATGGAATCTCTGAAGGTGTAAACATTTCTTCAAGTTTTTCATTCTAAAAGAAGGTTGTACCTAAAAAAATTTGATCCCTCTTTGCACTTATAGATCTCGATGTTAAAATAAATCTAAGATAATTTTAATATACAATTTATAAAAATGACAAAATTTTGCAAAAAAAAAATAGAAATTATGTTAATTATTTTTTAATTATTCTTAATGTACTTTTTATTACTATTATTTAATGAATAAAAAATTCATATATAAATTAAACCCACAATTAAGTCATTAGCCCTACATCAACCAACCTAATTATCATAAACCAACCTAATTATCATATGTATACTAACATACTTTTACTATTCAGATTATAATAACGATCCTCTTACATATTAAGTCTTTACAATTAACAAAATACCTATTTTTTTTTTAAATGTCTTTAATTTATAAATATTATTTATATGATATTACAGATTATAAGTTATTTTTAACTTATATAGTGTTATATATTATATAAAAATTGAATCCTTAACTAATATATCAATACATAATTAAAAAAATAGTAAAGTGTATATTATTATTTAGAGAAATCTTAACTAAAATATCAATACATAATTGGGTCAAAACCCCCCTCAGTATAGGAGAGATATCCATGTAACATAAAACATTGAAAATAATAAATTAATATTAAATTAATAACAAAATAATAAAAAAAAATATTAAAATGTCAAATCCTATTAAGATGATTGGTTTCTATGGGCCTAGTTTTGCATGGGATCTGGGTTAGAACCCACCGAGATAGACACAAAAAATTGAGTCAACTAAGGGTTGGGTTGGTCAAGGTTGGGTGTGATCCCCAAACAACAAGTTGACTCAAAATATATACTGCTAAGGGTTGGTGTGCATGGCCCCCAACAACAAGTTGGATCAATTAATCAATAGAATTAATAATAGCAATGTACCAGTATGGAGATAATGCAACGTCCTTTGGATTAGCTTGAACGAGCACAACAACAACCAAGCAATTTGGAAAGCAACTAAGAAGCATCCAAAAATGTAAACTCTATCACTGTAAACCAAATTTAGGACCTCAATGATCCCCACCTAGATGTGATTTTTTATCAACAACGACATTCAAAGATCAAAATGGAATCGGGTAGTTGAGTCCTTTTAAAATTCAGTTGCCATGTTTTGTTTTTCGATATATATAAATGAAGTCTTTTTGTAGATTGTACTCTGTGAAATACAATCAATGCAGTATATCTAGGGAAGGAGGACACTCTATGAACACCAATTTTGTTCCAATACCTCCAGATCTCGCAGTCTTTACTTTTTGAAGGCCTCTAATGGCCCTTTTTTTGTAAAACAATGGATTTATCCACACTTTTTATGATATATTTCTAAGTTTTTGTTAAAAAAAAAAACAACTTCAAATAAGATTGTTAATAACCCAGACAAATTCTCAATAATAAATCTTAAAATTTTAAAGAGTAGAGACTAAGTGTTTTTAAGTGCTTAAACAAATTCATTGTAATAATAAATGTAAATATTTGAAGGGTGGATAACAACTTTTATACTTCCAATCAACTGAGGAAAGTGAATAAATTTCAAATGTTCACTTTAATCTTAGACATATATATATCTTTGACCATGTACAAATTTTGTGTGACCTCCTACTATTCAAACCAACCTAGAATCTATGTGTAGGGAGAGATGAAATATCTAAAGGTGCAAACATTCACTACAACAAATCCCTGTGATTAGCTCCCTTTTTTGCTTCCACTGACTGTTTTAATGTAATTTTGTCCATTTTTTTTGCTAAAGTCGGCGTTATTTATCGGTAGGGTGCTATTTATGGAGCTATTTGCGCTAAGCAACAAAATTGGGTGCTAAACTAGGCGCAGTTAGCACTTAATTTAGGTCCCTATTTAGCTCCTAGTTTAGCTCCCAGTTTAGCTTCCACTTTAACTCCCAGTTTAGCTCCCAGTTTTGCTCCCAGTTTTTCTCCCAGTTTAGCTTTCAATTTAGCTCCCAGTTTAGCTTCCAGATAAGCTTCCTTTTTAGCTTCTATTTTGGCTTCCAATTTAACTCCCAATGTGCCTAAATAGTGTTTTTTTTTAGATTTTTGGGGTTAAGTGGTTAGGGACTTTGGGGATTAGGTTATTTAGGGATTTTAGGTCTAGGGATTAAGGGTTAAGGGATTACGGGTTACCTTTTAAGGGATTAAGGGTTAAGGGATTAGGGGTTACCATTTAAGGGATTAAGGGTTAATTGATCAGGGGTTACAGTTTTAGGGATTAAGGGTCAATGGCTAATGGATTTGGGGCTTAGGGGTTAGGTAGTTTACTGATTACTTGATTAGGGATTACATATGGTCAAGGGATTAATGACATCCATCGACCCTACACATAATCATTGAGATCGTCCATGTCTTGTTTTCATCATCCGTCATTTCCATATGTAGAATCCTTGTGCAACTGATCTCTTGAAATTCCATGGATCTTCCAATAAACCCATCAGAAATATTTTCTTCCACCGACCCCTCACAATGAGTAGTGAATGGGGCCAACATTGAAATTTATTCAGTTTGTGCCTGTATGCATCGAAATTTGACATGGTTAGACTAGACACATGCATTGATGGTATGTGACAGTTTCAAGAATCAAGTATGTCTGATGCCCTCGCATAATCTTTGAGATCATCCATGTTTTCATCAACGTTCCTAATGAACGTCTCATTGTCATCATTTGTCATTGCCATCTGTAGAATCTTTGTTGTAACTTTCTTGAAATATCATGGAACTTCCAATTCACCCACCAAAAATGTCATGCATCGACCCCACATAATGAACAGTGAATGGGGCCAACATTGAAATTTATTCAATTTGTAACTATATGCATCGAAAAATTTGACATGGTTAGACTAGACACATGCCTTGATGGTATGGGAGGGTTTCAAGACCCAAGGATGTATGATGTCCCCACATAATATTTGAGATCGCCCACATTCACATCAACATTCAGTGTGCACGTCTCATTGTCATCATTCGTCATTCCTTTCTATATAATTGTTGTCAGAACTATCTTGAAATTTGACATGGAACTTCCAATACACCCATCAAAAATTTATTCCACCGAACCTGCACAGTGAGAAGTGAATGGGGCCAACGTTGAAATGTTTTCAATCTGTTCCCATATGCATTGAAATTTGACATGGTTAGACTAGATATTTTCCTTGATGGTATGGGAGGGTTTCAAGACTTATGTATGTTTGATGTCCCCACATAATATTTGAGATCGTCCATGTTTGCATCAATGTTCAATATAATGGATGTCTCATTGTCATCATTCATTATTTCCATATATAGAATATTTGTCAGAGCTCTCTTGAAATGTCATGGCACTTCCAATACACCCATCACCAATGTCATTTTTCATCAACCTCGCACAGTGAGCAGTGAATGGGGCCACCAGTGAAGTTTCTTCAAACTGTGCATGTATGCATCGAAATTCAACATGGTTAGACTAGAAACATTCCTTGATAGTATGGGAGGGTTTCAAGACTCAAGGATGTCTGATGTCCCCACATAATATTTGAGATCATCCATGTTTGCATCAACTTTCATAATTGATGTCTCATTGTCGTCATTCTTCGTTTCCATATGTAGAATCTTTGTTGGAACTCTCTTGAAATGTCATTGAACTTCTAACTCATCCACCACATGTCATGCACCGACCCCACATAATTATCAGTGAATGGGGCCAACGTTGAAATTTCTTCAATATGTTCCTCTATGCGTCAAAATTTGACATGGTTAGACTAGACACATGCCTTGACAGTATGGGAGGGTTTCAAGACTCAAGGATGTATGATGTCCCCACATAATCTTTGAGATCGTCCATGTTTGCATCAACATTCATAATGGATGTATCCTTGTCATCATTCATTGTTTCCATCTGTATAATATTTGTTGGAACTCTCTTATAATTTCATGGAACTTCCAATGCACCCATCACAAATGTCATCTTTCATCAACCTCACACAATGAGAAGTGAATGGGGCCAATATTGAAATTTCTTCAAATTGTGACTGTATGCATCGAAATTTGACATGTTTAAACTAGACACATGCCTTGACGATATGGGAGGGTTTTCAAGAATAAAGGAGGGTTTCAAAATTCCACATATGCATCAACGTTCATCATAAATGTCTCATTTTCAATGTTCGCCATTCCCTTCTATAGAATAGTTGTCAATACTATCTTGAAATTTGACATGGAATTCCAATCCACCTATCACAAATGTCATGCACCGACCTGACATAGTGAGTAGTGAATGGGGCCAACGTTAAAATTTCTTTAATATGTTCCTGTATGCGTTGAAATTTGACATGGTTATATTAAACACATTCCTTGACGATATGGGAGGGTTTCGAGACTTAAGGATGTATATTGATGTCCCCACATAATCTTTGAGATCATCCACATTTGAATCAATGTTCATCATGCACCTCTCATTGTCATCATTCCTCATTCCCTTATATAGAATAGTTGTCGGAACTATCTTGAAATTTGACATGGAACTTCCAATATTACACCCATCACAAATGTCATGCACCAACCCCACATAGTTACTAGTGAATGGGGCCAACATTGAAATTTATTCAATCTGTGCCTATATGTGTCGAAATTTGACATGGTTAGATTAGACACATGCCTTAACGGTATGGGAGGGTTTCAATACTCAAGTATGTATGATTTCCCCACATAATCTTCGATATTGTCCATGTTTGCATTAACGTTCATTGTCATCATTCGTCAATCCATTCTATAGAATTTTTTTCACAACTGTCATTAAATGTCTTGGAACTTCCAACATGCCCATCACCAATGTCATCCACCAACCTCGCACAGTGAACAGTGAATGGGGCCAATGTTGAATTTTCTTCAAAATGTGACTGTATGCATTTTGATTTTACATGTTTACACTAGGCACACGCCTTGATGGTATGGGAGGTTTTTAAGACTTATGGAAATCTTTCTCTTCATCATTTCCATAATCATGTTTATCATTTCCATCATCATCATATTCATCATGACCCAATTTCTCCATCCATGCCAACAAAGATCAAACCTGACATACCCATCTTTACAACGAAAGCTAATGATTAATAAACCATGATTCTATTAATTTGAGACATCCCAAAAGAATTTTATAGGCTCCAACATGCAAGTGGTTTAATTTTTAATGGGTTATGGATTATATCAGGTGAAGGGATTAATGACATCAATCGACCCTACATGGTTACTAGTGAATGAGGACAACATTGAAATTTCTCTAAGATGTGCCTGTATACGTCGAAATTTGGCATGGTTATACTAGGAACATGTAGCTTGATGGTATGGGAGGGTTTCAAGACTCAAGGATTTCTGATGTCCCCACATAATATTCAATACCATCCATGCTTCAAGGGGTTAGGGGTTAGATGGTATAAAGGTTAAGGTATTAGGTTTAGGCTTAGTGAAATATTTCAATTTGTTTTAAAATATAAATTAATGAATAAACTTTGGATATATTAATTAGCCTAATTTTCTGGATTTACATTGATTTACATATACGATATATTTAATTATGTTTTTTTAACAATTTCCAATAAATGACCACTAACCATGCTAACTCTTATATAAGTAATACTAATTTTTTTTGCCAACACAATTCATAGAAAAGATTGAACACTTTAAGGATATTTCCAAAATTAATTTGTATTGTCAAAAATCATACTGAAGCATTTCATGAAAGTTTGGGCCATAAGAATCAACGTCATTTTAAAAACTAGATTACAAATAATTTTGAAAATTTAGAAGTCTTGGTCATTAACATTATTTTCTGCAACAATGTCATCCAATTTATCATTGTCAATGTTCATATGTTCTTTCAAGTATTTAATATTATCATCATCCTCTTCTTGATCTGCATCATCTTCATCATCATTGAAATTTGACATTAGACCATCTATATTGTTACCAGATGTATAATTTGTATCATCATTTTCTATACCATCCATATTGTTGTATTCCATAAAATTATCTAACTCTGGATTGTTGTCTTCTTGTGCCTGAACATAACCATCTTCAACAACATCATGGATGTTAATTTCTTAGATGTTCTCGAATCCATCTCTCTCATTTTGTTGGACATCATTGCTGTGCTTAATATCCACTAATGCATCGTCAAATACATGCCTTAATCTTGGATCATAATGTATGACAAATATCCATTTTGAGTCCAAAATATCTTCATAGAAAAATACTTGCACATGAACGACATACATATATTAGAAATATCTTATAACACTTTTATTTATTAATAAACACATATATTATCGCAAAAAACTATGAATCAATATATTAATGATCATTATTGCTTCTTATTTGAGTTAAAGAAATACATGCTCACAATGAATTGGTAGAACATACTGCTCCCTATCCTTCGGTAGGAACCTCGAGGAATCTATAGAAAAAAATCCATTATGGGTATCATGTCTTCATGTCCTCTCAAATGCTTCATACCATCTACACTTAAAAATACAACATTTAAAAGGGCGATAATCCAACTCAATAATTTCCTGGATTTTTCCAACATATTGTAGATTCCCTTCAATAATATTCTTACTTTTTGAGCTTGCTCGACTGGATTGCTTGAAATCAACCATGATGCCGCAATCAAAGGATTGTCTCTTTACATCTACACTTTATACACGATAATGTTGTCCATATGCCCACATTGCAGAATATTTCCTCGCCTATGAAAGACCATTTATTTTAGTGAAAACAAATATAATGACGAATATTAAAATAGTTAATAGTGTCAAAACTGTAAGGAAACAACATTTTGTAAAATTCCAACTGTACCTTTCTTTCACATCCTCTACACATGTTGATTTCATCTTTTGTTATGTTTGAATCTATACATGCATCTTCTATTTGATTTTGAATTTGTTCAGTAACCCATTCTAGAATGCAATCTTTTCCCCATTCCCCAAGCAAATTACTAGGAAGTGGAGTGTTCCTTGGGTTGGATTTCTTAAATTGTCTCCTTGCTTCTAACACTTCTTCTCTCTTTTTATCATACAAATCAATCCATTTGTTCATAAATCCCATGTGGTACATAATGAACTTGTTGAGTATTGGACTTTCGTCTACACCTATTACATGTCAACATGTTTATTTCAAACTCCAAACGTTATTCAGTTAATTTGACAAATAAATTACAAAGAAAATTAATGATTGCAAGGAAAAAAACCACATTAATGATCATGAATTTATTTACTAATTTCTACTTGAACACCATTAGATTGTGGTTTTTCTCCATAAATAATATTTGATGCTCATTCTTCATCCCAGAAGCGTGGCCCATCTTCAAAATCCTTACCAGGGAATTCACATAGGAAGAAAAATGATTCATTCAATACATACCCTTCAGCCATACAACCCTCTGGATGTGCCTTTTGTTGGACATATCTTTTTAGAGTTTTCATATACCTCTCAAATAAAAACATCCACCTCATTGATACAACACCCACCAGTTCAATGTCATCAACTAGGTGTATAAATAAATGGACTTGTAGGTCCATGAAACTTGTAGGGAGGTCCTTCTCAAATACACATACAATTTCTACAATTTCCTTCTTCCATTTTGGTACTTCACATTCATGGATATCCTTGGAGGTTACCCACCTATTATAAGAATAGTAAATTAGTATGAACCTTTAGTGAAAGATTAAAATGGAATATAATATCTCTGTGTCTCTCACACATGAACATTTCATACCACATACCTTGTAAATGCTTACAATCGAATTATGGCATTCCTTAAGTCAATGATACAACATGAATCCCCCCTAATTGCCAATGGCATGATATGATATCAAACACATTCATCATAGGTCATTAGTAATTTTTCACAGAACAAAATATCAAAATATATTTAGTACTAAATCAATGTTACTAGTAAAACTTAAATGATGATATATAATACCTTCAGAAAATTATGAAAATCATGCATTTTAAATCCTGTGATATGTCCATCAACTGTAAAAGCTTTATCTAATGATGACCCATAGCCAGTAAGTGTTCTTATTGAATGAATGACATTTTTTAGTTGGTATAGCTCTTTTTTTTTCAAAATCCATGGAGCTTTTGCATATGTTTCATTTTCTCTGTTTGGCTACAAATGTCTTCTATCAAATTTGGTACGCGAAAGAGCAATATCTCTCCTCGAAGACAAGGTTTCCTTCTCTTTTCTTGATATATGTCGAAATATAGAATCTGGGACATTTTTGAAGATATGCATAAGATCTAATAGGTGAGATATTAATAGATCCTTCCAGTAAGGGAGATCATAAAATATGGATTTCCTTTTCATTCCTTCTGGCATATTAACTACAACTTGTTCTAGTTCTTCGATTGAATCACCCCGATCAAAAAACTCCTCCCAACCTTTCAATTCAGCATCTTCATACTTCTTAATCCAATCACCTAGAGCCATAATCATGGGAGGGCCTCTATTTTCAACTTTTCCATCAAATTGATTCTTTAGACGATTTCTAAACTTATGATCTGTTGGTAGAAAAACCATGTTTGTGTAAACAAATTTATGTAGATCTTTAGAATACCTCCCTTGAAATTGATCTGCACATCTTGGACATGAAAATATCCCCCTTGTTTGAAGCCCTGCAATTCAATAAGTTATGTTAATAGCATTATAATAATAGTATAAAAGTATGTATAAAAGTTGGGATGAAAATAAATTATGAGTGTGAATACGTAAATATTTTATCTTACCAGAACGGACACCAAGTGTTGGGAAATCATGAATAGTACAACATAGTACACCATAAAACATGAAAGACCTATTTGATGGAGGACGTGATATGTCATACATTCTTATGCCTTTCCATAGTAGTTGCATCTCATCAATAAAAGGCACAATATAAACATCCATACTTTTCACTTGTTGTTTTCCTGGAACAATGAGAGTCATCATAAGGTGCTCCTTTCTAACACTCATCCATGGGGGAATATTGTATGCTATCAATCTTACTGGCCAAACACTATAATTTGAGTTGAGGAAAGAGAATGGGCACACTCCGTCAATTGAAAGACCAAAACTAATACTATGTGGTTCATCTTTGAATTTTCTTGGCCATTTTTCCTCTATGTGTTTCATTGCTTTGGAGTCGGACATAATTCGCATGAATCCATATTTACTCATGTTCTTTGCATGTCAGTCCATCAATTGTGCAAGTGACTTGCAATGAAACATTCGTTGAAGTCTAGGTATAATTGGCATGTGATGTAAAACCTTTTTTTGGAGCTGTAGGACCTTGTACATATGTACGATATCTATTCTCTTTGCATATAGGACATTCTACCTTGTTTTGATATTCACCTCTGTATAAAATGCAATCATTTTTACATGAATGAATTTTTTTATATTCAATCCCCAACACATCCAACAACTGACGTGCTTCTCTGCAAGTTGATGGCAACACATTCTCTTCGGGGAATATTTTAGTTTTTAGTGCCCTGTAAGATTTAAATAGATTGAATCAATTAAATGTTTGAATTATGATGAACATGTTTGATATGTCAATATACACTACTATTGTTTATATACAATATATTTTTTATAACATCCCGTTAAAGAAATATAAACGTAGTTGATGAATGTTTACAAATTATGTACACCAATTGACAATGCAAAGTAAGAAATACATTTCAACTCACTTCAGTAGGGTAGTGAATCCTTTGTCTGACCAACCAAATAGTGATTTTATTTATAATAATATCAATGTGCATGCAAGTTTTGAGGTTCTACTTGCACCCTATCTGAACATGGGTGTCTTCGCAAATTGCTTGATTGAGTCTTTCAGATTGTTATCATCAAAATTATGTTGGTGGTAATTACCCCTACTATCATCATTACTATCAACCATATGATCATTATCATCATGATCGTTTCCATCCACAAAGAAACCTGTAAGCATTTCATTCAATCCTTTTTCATGCACTGCATTTTCACTATCATCATCATCATTAAAGCTATGTGGCATGTCATCATTGTATGCTAATCTCATCAGCTCTTCAAACTTATCAACTGGTAGTATTCTCTTTAATGTTTCTCTTTTCGCTCGAGTATGGTTTAAAGGATGGTTTGGATCATCCCGTTCAAATCCCAATAACCCAGTTTGATCTTGGGTATTAGTAGGTGGATCATCAATGTATTCTACCTATCAACATACACAAGCATTATTTAATGTTTGGAAAGAATTGGATAAATCATAATTGTATCAATTTCAAAGAAATATAATCAAATATATTATATTAACCAATAAGAATATAGAATGTATGAGCATATATACATCAATTGAATAGAAGAATATTATTTTATATACTACTTATTTTATACAATAATTTAAAATAAAACACAATTTTGACAACATAGTGTATAAAATGTCAATCCACACTCATTGATTATTCTTTGGTTTTCTTCCCTTATGAACAACCTTAGGAAGACCTAGTTCTTCCCTTTTCTTTCGTCCAGGAGTGCGTTTTAAGAAGGGGTAATTAATAAATAACTCATTCCCAATGGTAACGTCCATAATAGCCTCAACCATTATCAATCTATCAACCTCTCTTTCCATATCTCCATATTTATCATTTATAACTTCAACAAATTGACAATTTGGTCTTACATTAGGGTCCCTTCCCTTACTACTATTTATAAAACCTGAAATATTTTTGTGTGTGTATGAACGTCCATCTATATACATAAGATGACCTCTATTAATTTCTTTTCCACTTTCCAATTGGAGACTATGTGTATACATATTTGAATTTAGACCATATGCTGACATGCTAGGCTTATATTATGCTATCCTTTTCCATTCACCACTGTAATATGATGGACCATAATATGGAAATAATCTCCTAGTGGTTTGTTGTGAATTTTTTCTATTTTTAGATCCCACATGGACATTTTGGAAAGTAAAGAGGCCCAAATTTGCTCCATGAATATTTGAGGGTCATATCATGTAGTTGTATCCCCAAAATTGAAACACCTCATACACTCTAGGTAGTTGTTGATCACTGGGCCAAGCACAATATAATCGACGATCAAATGTCTCTTTGTAAATTGATCTCAAACTCAGGGGAAAGTCATCATCTCCATCACATTCATTCTCATAGGGTATGTAGTCAACCCTCCCTATGTCTTTAAGCAAATTATGCATCTTTAAAGTGGTTCTTGTTTTGTTACTTGTTTTCATCAAATCCTCATCTTCAGAGCTGGTATATGTGCACATATTTTTGTTAGATGTATCATCTGATAAATGATCATCGCCCTCTAGGATATAAGTCAGTGATCCATAAAAATTTAAACCAAGAACTTTATCCTACAAGTATTCATTAAGAAAAAAATTGATTATTTAAATAATATAAAACAACATTTAGAAGAAGTATACATATTATTTATATCAAATTGGAAAATTCCTTACCACAATTCCAATTGGATTTGAATTGATTGTAGGAGGCATACTACCCATTGGAATCTCATCATCTATGTAATGTCTTTCTACAATTTCTCGTTTGAATTGTTTCATTCCACGACATATAAAACATCCACAAAAAACAATTTTCTCAAAGTATTCATCCCATGTACTATATTCCAGACCAACCTCTTGTTTAGTGCAATCATTTGTTGTGTCTGCAGGATCCATTGTCATATCCTCTTCCACCCACTGTCCTCTACATGATTTAATAGTTATAGGTCCACGTCCATGTACATATCTTTTTCTTTTTCTAGTTGAATGCTCAAGCTCTACATTTTCTCCAAACTCCATCTAAAATAATCAACAACAAGCATTAATTTCTGACAAGATTGGATAATATACTATAACATTTAATAATTTCATGAAAAAACATGGATGTTTCACAAAATGCCATCAGATTAATTTTTCCTAAGTTAAGTAAAAATTAGAGTACCTGATGTCCTTTGTTATCCATTGTGTCCTCATTTGATATGACACGATCTGTTTCCATGGCCTCATCTGGCTCCTATAGTACAAAACATAATCAATAATGTTTAGTACACCAATTATATTATTTCAACGAATTTTCTATGCAACAAAAAACCTCACCTTAGTCACATTTTTGACATATTGATATCATGTTTTGGAGTTGAAATATTTTTTTTTATGACCCTAGGTATTTACATCGAGCCAAAATTTCAATAAGAAAATTATCCAACATACCTATCCCACATGGCCATCCTAATTTTCAAACTTTTCCCTTGATCGTAGAATAACATTTAATCACCATTCTTGTGAATTTTCCACCAATAAGTTTGATCTCAAAGACCATATGGAAAAAAAGGACTTTATCTCTTCTATGTTGTAGCATTTGTGAATTCATAAAGACCTTCCTCTTTTGATTGAGGTTGCTTTTTATTCTTACCTTTATTGTATCTGTAGATTTCGTTGTCATATCCTCTTCCACCCACTTTCCTCTCTGTGATTTAGTAGGTATACGCCGTCCACATCCTCTTTCCATTATCTCCTCTGGATCCTGTTACACAACAATGACAATAATTTTTAGCACACTAATAAAATCCATTATCATCTAATAAGTTAGGGAAAATAGGGCCACAAGTCAAATTTAGCTTGGGATCAAACAACAATGCCATACCAATACCAATACCATACCATTGCATACCAATACCAATACCATAACATGGCAATGGTATGCATACTATTAGGGTCCTATAAATTATAGGAAGTCTGATTATTCAATTTCTATATGTTGTTCCTCGCATGAAAGCTCCCAGATTTTCCTATTTTACTCGGATGGATTTATCCCTGTTAGTGTCTACCAGTCCTTCCAGTCACTAATGATCAAATATTCTCTTACAAAGTTTTTGATAGGGTCATTAGGTCAATTTTTTATATTTTGCAAATAAAATTTGACATGTCTCGTTGATTGTTAAATGAGTCTTGAGTCATGTCCTAAGTGTCTAGGTCATTACTACTCCCTCCGCTCATCCAAGGTCAAAGAAACATACAAAAAAGTCATCATTATTCATCCATAAGGTTTCAAGAACTATCAAAAAGTAAGTCAAATATTCATCACCCTTCTCATGACCATTTGTCTTCTCGAAATGATGAAATTCCTCTCCTAGGGTTCTATGTTGTGTTTTTGGTTTATCTTAGTGTTTGAATAATTTCAGTGAGAAAAACATAGTTTTACTATTTCAAAACTGTCATTCATACTTCATACACCTCCCCCAAACTTTTCCCACACTCACTTCCCTCTTTCCCATCATTTTCCCCATGAACCCTAGCCAACGCTGCACTTTTGCCAAATTATGGGTTCGGACCATGTTTTATCCTTTTTCCCCACTTTCCCTCACTCATTTCAAGTGGTTACACCACCCAAGTTTCTATAACATTACCCCCTACCCCGCTAAATTTTCTCAAGAATTTAGGAAACCCATAACCCATCATTCCACTTCATTTTCCAAAAATCTTTGAAGGCACATTTTCCAGAAATGGCCTTTTTAGTCACCTTTTTGTAGAGAATATTGTGGCCTATAAGAGATGAATACTGAGAAAATGGAGGAGTTTTTTTTTCATAGGAGGATAAATTACAATAACCTATCTCAATTTTTACATAGGTGTTACAGGGTGAGAGATACATTCACATCTTCACAGCTTAGTTTTAGACACCTTTTGAAAGAGAATATTGTGACAACATGGGAAAGTATTTTTTATAACTAGAGGAGGTTTTTGTTAAGAACATACCAAAGAACAAAAACCTCTCTCATTTTTGTAAAATGTATTATTTTTAAATATATATCATCTCTTCTTTGACCCCTAGTTTTCAGAGAAAGTTTTGCAAGTTTGGGCAACAATGTCATCTACAGAAGCGCAGTGAGCCCATGCTACACTTTTTCCTGGAGGCTCCAAATTCAATTTTCTCAGAATGAATGAATATATTATGAATTTTACATCTCAAATATATCACTGGTGGGCCAGTTCAGTATCGATTTTGCAACAATAAGTCAAAAACATGGCGAAAAATTGCTTCCTGCCCCTGTTTTCACCTAGGCGCTGCGTTTCTAGATCAGTTGTGGGAAAACAATTTTTGTGATGTATTGGAGTGGCTATTTTTCTTTTTCAAGGGTTCATGAGTATAGTATACTTTTCCCACACTCAGGAGTATAGTAGACATGTCAAATTGTTATATTTTGCAAATAAAATTTGACATGTCTTGTTGATTGTCAAATGAGTATTGAGTCATGTTATAAGTGTCTAGGTCATTACTACTCCTTCCACTCATCCAAGGTCAAATAAACATACAAAAAAATTTCGTTATTCATCCATTAGGTTTCAATCATTCTCAACAAGTAAGTCAAATATTCATCACCCTTCTCATGACCATTTTCCTTCTCGAAATGATGAAATTCCTCTCCTAGGGTTCTATGCTGCGTTTTTGGGTTATCTTAGTGTTTGCATCATTTCAGTGAGAAAAACATAGTTTTCCTATTTCAACACCCTCATTAATACTCCATACACCTCCCCCAAACTTTTCCCACACTCACTTCCCTCTTTCCCATCATTTTCCCCATGAACCCTAGCCAACGCTGCATTTTTGCCAAATTCTGGGTTAGGACTGTGTTTTAGCCTTTTTCCCCATTTTACCTCACTCATTTAAAGTGGTTCTACCACCAAAGTTTATCTAACATTACCCCCTATCCTCCTAAATCTTATCAATAATTTAGGAAACCCATAACCCATCATTCCACTTCATTTTCCAAAAATCATTGAAGGCAAATTTTCCAGAAATGGCCTTTGAGAATATTGTGTCCCATAATAGATGAATATTGAAAAAATGGAGGAGTTTTTTTTCATAATAGGAAAAATTATAATAACCTATCTCACTTTTTACACAGGTATTACAGGGTGAGAGATACATTCACATCTTCACATCTTATTTTTCTGATCGTACAAAGTCCTGTCTTAGACATATTTTTGCAGAGAATATTGTGACAAAATGGGAAATTATTTTTGAACTATGGAGGAGGTTTTTGTTAAAAACATACCAAATAACAAAAACCTCTCTCGGTTTTGTAAAAGGTATCATGGTTAAAGAGATATCATCTCTTCTTTAACCCCTTGTTTTCAGAGAAAGTTTTGCAATTTTGGGCAAACCTTGCTTCCTCAAACCTTTGAGGAAACTCCCACATCATTATTACACTCAGATTTTTTTTCAAAATAACTGTTTCCTTATTATTCAAACCCTAAAATCCATATTTTCCATTAAGATCATCTGGCTAGGGTACTATCCTTCAACAAATTTCATGGAGAGTGAAAGAGAAAGTGAAAAGAAAGTGCACAAGGGAGGACAACATTCAAGCTTTGAGCCATCCAAACTGAGAGAAATCAATGCTTCTCCATTTTCCAAAAGATTTTTTAGAAATGATTGTTGTATGAATTTTTGTGAGAAGATCCAAGAGGTTGGCTGTCATGTTCCTTTGAAAATCCTTTTTGCCCACAATTTCAACATAGACAAGGTTGTCATAGTAGATATAGAGTTCAGTGTTTCAACAAACATTATTTCTTTAGCCACATGTATCCTAGATCATGGTGAAACTTGGTTCAAGGGAATGAAATTAGACCTTGATGACTATAAATTGTTCCTAAAACCAAATGTCAAAGATGCTCCTAAGCATATTTTTCCTTTCAGACATCTTCTTGACAAGTATGCTCCTTTGATGAGACAATCATAGAAAAAATAGATCCATTCCTAAAATATGGCACAAAGAAGAAAGGTTGGGGATATGACAAGATCCTAAAACAGAGCACTAATGATATGTCACACTAAAATAGATCACTAATGAGCAATCATCCAAAGCATTAGAAGGGTAAAAAAATACTTTCTCAATATTCTGCAACATGCAAATTTATATGCCCTACTCTCTTTTCCAAAATGAGTATATCCTAGGCTTGTATGAGTACTATAAAGGAATTATACAATTACAATACGAATTCAGAATTAACATGCAGCCTGAGTTAGCACCATGCAACATGACATAATAGTACTCCTAACTAATGAGACATTACCAACCAATATCAAACAAACCAAAAGGTGCCAAAACAATCATCCATACAAGAAAAATCACTTGGGTCAACTTCAAAATGACACCTATAGGCATACCTACAACATTACAAGTTTTGATCCTTATTGATGGTAGTTTCACTTCAAAATGACACCTATAGGCATACCTACAACATTACAAGTTTTGATCCTTATTGATGGTAGTTTCGAAACATTGGATAGTTTATAGGTCATACCAGTGTTCCAAGTCAATGGAAGTGTTGAATTTATAAGTGGAGGTTTGAAATATTTGAATATCATACCTTGATATGCATAAAATTTAGTAGACATGAAACCTTCATCCAACATGTGTATCACTCAATCTCTCAAATCCATTCACTTCATATCAAAAATCCATCCATTTCATACCTTTTCCACTATTACTAGTCATTACCATCCACTCCAATACTCAAAAAACACTAAAAATCCAAAATGGTGCACTAAAATCACATAGCTATAAGAAGCATGTAATTTGCACTACTATCTGAGGCTATATGACATGGAATCTATTAACAATTTATCAGTTAGTAAGGTACGAAATATGTTATCCACAAGGGTGTTGTAGACCTACAGGATGTGAGCTTGCTAAAAGTAGGTGATTCAAAGATTGACATCTTCGCAACCAAGGTAAAACTAAATTTGGTGAGGTATCTCATGAATAAGGTCATATAGAGTGTTCTAGAGGCATAGGACCAGAACCAAGACTTCCATTATTGGATTTTTATACTAATGGTTACCTTCTCATAGTGGGTAAAACCAGTAGACATTGAACTTTTGATGGGATATTGAGTCTAAGTTTGTTTCAACCAAGTATGAATCCCTAACCTAGTCAACGGACTTTATAACCAAGGTTGGCATTGTCACTATCTGGGATCACCATTCTCCTGCATGTCCCATGCTTGGGGACTTCTCCAATGATAAGAAAGTGTGTGTGGATACTATTGTCGTGGACTCAAGTAGGTGGATTTGGCTAAAAATCCCTCTCAGTGAAAATAATATTCATGTTGTTAGCAGATAGTCCTAGGATGGGAAAGATGCCAATGATGAATTCCCTACTAGATTCCAAGTAATATAGGATGAGACAGTCATATCAGAACAAATATATCCATTCCTAAAAATATGGCACAAAGAAGAAAGGTTGGGGATATGACAAGATCCTAATACACAACACTAATGATATGGCACACTAAAACAGAGCACTAATGAGAAATCATCCAAAGCATTAGAAGGGTCATAAAATAATTTCTCAATAGTTTGCAACATGCAAATTTATATGCCCTACTCTCTTGTCCAAAATGAGTATATCCTAGGATTGTACGAGTACTCTCAGGAATTGTACAATTACAATACGAATTCAGCATTAACATGCAGCCTGAGTTAGCACCATGCAACATGACATAATAGTCCTCCTAACTAATGAGACATTACCAGCCAAGATCAAACAAAGAAAAAGGTGCCAAAACAGTCATCCATACAAGAAAAATCACTTGGGTCAACTTCAAAATGACACCTATAGGCATACCTACAACATTACAAGTTTTGATCCTTATTGATGGTAGTTTCAAAACATTGGATAGTTTATAGGTCATAAAAATAGGAGTCAAATATGAAGTGATATATCTTTAACTATAATACCTGTTACACAATCGAGAGAGGTTTTTGTAAATAAGGTTGTTTTGAAGAAAAACCTCACTCATATTTTTGAAATTTGTTCCCATATTCTCGAACTATGTGCCACAAAATAATGACTAAAACAGAAAATTAAATATTCTTGAAAAATAGGCCTCAACTCTCACTGTATATCTCCCAAATTATAACACCTATGTATAAACTGAAGGAGGTGTTTGTTCTTTGGTATGTGATTGACAAAAACCTTTTTCTCTTTTGTTAAATTCATCTCCATTTGATCAGAAATGGATTTTGAAGTAAAACTGTCCCTATGTGTAGCAAATGACCTCAAAACCCTAGGTTGTATTTTCCATGAATTATCAATGAGGTTAGAAAGTTTCAATTATTGTAACTTATGATTATCCTCATTAAAATTTTCCTTGATTAGTGTATGGTTCTATTACCCAAGGAAATTCTGGTAACATTTTCAAATTGTACTCTTAACATACTCTAGGTCACATATTCTAAATAATCATTTTCAAGGGAAAGTGATAGATGGGGGATCTTCTAATGGTTTGATACATTCAATATTGATTTTCTACATCTTAGTAATTTCTTATATAATCCTCATTTAACTTAAATTTGACTATTGGCCCAACTTGGGCAGGACCAAAGTGTTGAACTTGTACATGAGCTATTTTAACATTATTTTTTATTAAGGTAATTCAAATATGTTTATTCCCATCATTGAATACATTGGTCATTGGCTTAGGTATGATGGAGGAATAGTATATTTATTACACTGGATACAATTTGGGTAAATCCATTGATGTGCAATAAATAATTGGTTACTAGAGAAATTGTCCAAGTCCTATGGAAAGACAATAACATACACATTTGTTCTTGGCTTCTTAATTACATTTCATGCTTCAATTTGAATTCTTGCACCATTCATGAAAATTTTACTTGACGTCATTCCCTCTTGGGGGTAAACCTTGGTGACCAATATAGCCTTGCATATTTCAATAGATCCACATGTGTTATACTTTTCCTACTCACACTAACAGCCTAGATGATTTCTTCTTGTAGGTAATGGGGTCAATCATGAAGTATGATTCTTCATCAATGTCTCAAACTCACCAACCATAGTTGTGTTTCACTCTTCAACATCTATCCCACTAAAATCCCTTTGACACACTCATTGGATCTTTACTACTAGTAAGGACAATATCTCTCTCTTATTTCTTGGATGTTGAAAGATACTCTAGAGTTTGTTGGAAAGGAAACAAAATACCAACCTTTTTAGCTCAAATGGATGAAGTCCTGGAAAAATTTATATACAAGATGTGCGGTGCATGTGACCATGTTATTTAGTTCTTGATTAGTATTCCTATTCTTTTTCATAACTGTAAAGTTGTTCTTTGTTCTCTTGTATGCCTTGTAATCAACTGAATTTTTAAGGAAATCACCCATGTGACTAGAATAGTGATCAAGGTTCAATCCATTCATTATTGTTAGATTCCTTAATAATGAGCAGTATTGTTCAATTTATTCATCTTGGAAATAATTTGGACAACGCCACAACTGAAATTTTGTTGTAGTAATAAATAATATCCAAGTTTTGCTAGGGTCATTGGGTGTGAGTATGGGAAGCCATTTTTTTAGGATATTGATGGGACACATAATGTCACATCATGCAACATCACATGATGAATTTTGGCATCACTTACATCTACATTTTTCCCATTTGGAGTACAATCACATACATGGACAAGGATTTTAAGACTTTGTCTTGTGAAATTAGACTTGGCATCACTAGATACACATTTTGGTCAGTTTGTGCAAAAATCCCAGTTTAGGTACTTACCTACACCTAATTTGTAGGAAAATCCTTCCCATACATTTTCCCATGTGCACATTGAGTGTAAGAAACTTGTATATGACATTTTGGATTAGTGATGTGTGCGAGTTGCTTGAAGGTGTGAGCCCAAAAGAACTGAAGAATGTGGTGAGAATATCTCTAACTAGTTTCCCTGAATAATAAAGAAAATTGGTCGAAATAATTACAAGTGTTGTGCCCTACCTTGTCTTGAATAGAAGTGAATTGGATATGGATAAGGTAAAATAAGATATGATAATTTTATGATTCATCAAATGACCATGAATAGGTCAAAGGGACTACTAGGTACATCATAATCAATCCACAAGTGGGAGTGCAAATGCAACACCTATAAAAGTAGATATAATCTATGAGATCTAAGACCTAGGAACTAACTAAAGTCTATTATCCAATAAGGAGATACGAAGAAGAAAGAGGTCTAGTTAATAGCTTTAGAACTTGGAAGAATGTCTCATTTGAAGATGTTTCAGGAGGGTGCTTATGGTCTCATCCAATAAATCTTCGATGCAATCATTTATCCCATTTGCATTAGAGGAACTACATTGCCATTGTTATGATGTTACATTATGGAGATATTTTTTCTTCCATTTATCCCATTTCCGTTTAGGCCCAAAATGAACACGTTTTGACCAAATTTAGGCACATTCTCTGGCATTTTTTGCACCCACTAAGGCGCCCATAATTGATTACATTAAGGGGATAAATCAACGCTAAACTAGGCGTTGTTGGCACCCAATTTAGTGCCGACTGATATGTAGACATTTAAAAAAATGAAAATACCCACTAGCAAGTGGACGAATATGTCCACTAATATGTAAAACCTAAAAAATTCATATATCCGTGGGCAAGGGGGCGAATTTGACATTTTGGGGGGGAAGAAATACAAAAAAATGAATTGGGAGTTTGCTCTGGAGAATGGAGAAAGATTGTGACCTGTCCAACTAAATTCTCTTCTACATTTCGACTCCAACACGATTTGAGTGTTTTTCAGGGCGAGTGGAGATAGAGCATGACATTTCAAGTGAATTTATTGCTTCATCTTGACTCCAACAAGTTTTGGGTGTTTC
Source organism: Picea abies (assembly GCA_900067695.1). Taxonomy (NCBI): domain Eukaryota; kingdom Viridiplantae; phylum Streptophyta; class Pinopsida; order Pinales; family Pinaceae; genus Picea; species Picea abies. The sequence goes on along the minus strand of CBVK0100228829.1, from coordinate 2,223 downwards.
TTAGGGAGACTCTAACATGATTTGGGTGTTTTCTAGGGTGAAGGGAGACTCAGTGTGAGCATACCAACTAATTTTCAAACTAGATTTGGACTCCAACACGATTCAGGGGTTTCCTAGGGAGAACTAATATAGGGTAAGACCAGAGCACGATTTGGGGGTTTCCTAAGGGGGAACTGAGACTTTCAGGTAAAAAAATTATCAAATTTCACAATTCAACCTCTTTACATATAAATTTCCTCGTATTTTATGGTCTATCTAAGTTTGAAATTTTCTTATCCTTGTTAGAATAGGGGAAAAAAAACCAGGAAGAAGAGAGAAGAAATAAGCACCTTCAAAAATCGTCATAAAGTCCACTTGCCCAAATCCTGACAGAACAGATTTGCCCTAGTTTGCTTAAAATGTCAAGTAGAGGGAAGGAAACAAATTATATCCATAATGAGTTAAGTACTTCTCAATTTATAGATTTTTAATTGTCTCGTTTATTTTATTTTATTTTTAGTTATTTGTTTTTTATTGAAAATTTTAACACAAAAAAATTATTTTATATATCTAGGGACATGAGAATGACCAGGAGAAAGATGCATTGGCTTCGATATTGGGGATAGAGGCCATAAGAAAACTTGATGGTGTAGACTTGAAAACACTTGAAAAATACATAGAAAAATGATCCACTAAGACCCCTGAGACATTGCAAGCAAATCAACCCTGTGAAAGGGAATCAATTGATTCCCCAACCACTCTTGGATCGAGCAGAAAATCAAGGAGGAAATCATATATGATGACCTCTAAGAAAATGGAATAGAGAGTGGATACCTTCAATGTCGAAGCCACTCCTGGGACCCAAACTTCGTCCACCACGCCATGTTTTGGAATTTGCATTGGGAACTATGATACAAAGATAGAATACGACATGGTTTCAAGTGAAATCAGAATGTCAGATGCCAGGAAGGTTTTTTTTGAACAGGTTGAAGGAATCATTCCTTCAATAGTTCAAAGACCATCTCTATTTTCCTTTCTCAAAGATACCAATGCACCTGCATAAAGCTGTAATTCATGACATGGAGTCTGAATTTGGCATACGTTGGTCAGTAAAAAAGGTGAAAAGACAAATGTATCAAAATTACAAGAGATTTAGGTGCAATCAAACTAAGAAGATAAAAAAACTCTCGCTCGAGATAAGGCTCAAAAAAAGGCCAATTGATGTAAATATAAAAGTATGGAAAGAACTTGTCAAATCATATGAGAAGTCAGATGCATGGAGGAAGTCTAGTGAGGAGAGTATCTAGGTATTTCAATTTGCTCATAATATTATATCAAATTTCTTAAACGTTTTTTATATTTTATTTGTGCATGGTTCAATTGAATAACTTTATGTTTCAGGACAAAGCCTCCAAATCTAGGCTTGTAAAAATCCAAGCCATGCATCATAATGGCCAAAACAATTTACAAGCCTTGATCTGCACCTTTGTAAGTATATTTATTATGTGAAATGTTCTTTTTTTTATTTCCTAGAAAAAGTAAATGATTACAGATTTATTAGTTTAACTAGTCCATCTGCCATGTTTTGAGAGGAAGAAAAATATGGTTGGCATCCAACTCATTTTGAAAAAGAGATGTTACAAAATAAAAAGTGGACCGACTTTGTAATATGGATGACGAATGAGGTATCAATAGTACTGAGGGATCCCTTGCCTTGTTTTTTCCCTAGTTTTTGTCAATGGCTCCCCGTTTGGGCATCCTTGTCCTTTATTTCCTTTGAATATTATGAACTTGTGGAATGTTCCTTGTAATTTATGGAGTTTGGAAACACTAGCCCTTTTTTTGTGGCTCCTGATAACAAACACAGTTTTCCTAGTAGGGTTTTGCCACTTTTGTTTAATTTATTTATATTTTCCTACTATTTGGATAAGTTGGATTCTCATCCAACATTCATAGGGTATTCTTTCCCTTGGAACTTCTCTAACATAGTTGGTTTTCACTAATAGATGGGTGATAATGATCCAGATTATTTTCGGCACGAAATGAGAGCGGAGATATAATAAAGAAATGCACAAAGATATTGCAGATATTCAATAATATAACAAAAATGTATCAGAGATGCAACCATAAACACAGATATACAGTAATACATGATTTCTATTAATTAGAGAAATGTACAGAGACTGTAAAAATACAGAGTGGAAGACTCGCTAGAATGGTGGCAGCTTATCTCTGAGAAGAGAT
>CBVK0100228828.1:0-24019 GCA_900067695.1 Picea abies | reverse complement strand
TATTATCACTATGGGCCCTCTGGGGCCCCCCACTACCTCTCTAGCTACCTTACAACCCCATTGGGGTAAGTTGGTACATCAACTTCCTTAGGTCGTAACTTTTGCATACAATCTTCTTTTTAGGTGCACGATATCCCGTTGGAAAGGTCTATCTGAGGAATACACATTATGTTGTCACACTTTGAATCTATTTATAGTGTGAGCGTGGCGGGCCTAGAAACCGTTGTTTACGACCTCAAAATGGCCCCAGAAGTTCAAAACCTGAAAAGCTAGAAAAAAATGCCAAAATGAAAACTAAAACTGCCAAGATGAAATCTGTATGTAATCCATTTGGAATAGATAGGTGGCCATCAATATCCACCTAGATGAAGTTCAATCTCGACCTCAAATTGGAGAACAAACAATAGTATCTTCATGGAAGAATTAAGATGTTAAGCAATGAGAAAACCAGTACAAATAGTAATTGCATAATCCAAATAATATCTATATTGCACATATCAGGTAATCAATTTATTCATGATTATAAATGTTCATATCCTAATTGCCTTACTAGATTATTTTGTAATGCAAAACATTTCATACTACACTTGAAATTCGAATCGTTTGGGTAGATTTACCAACAATGTAAGTGATTGAAGGAGTAGACCAATGCAATATTCAAACCCTGCGCGTGCACCAATCCAATATTCCATGTTAATGGCAACTTTTATTCGTCTCCATGTTAATTCCAACTCTTATTAATCTTTGATGGTAGTTTCAAGCAATAGTCACATTGCCCTCCAAACTTGGTGCATTATCTGAACTAAGAGGGATTGTCGAGAGATAATAACAAAAACAAAAGAAATAAGCTCACTTCATTTTCTTACTCCTCTCCATAAGTCTGCCCTCTTTGTTATGCCTTAGTTACACCTTATTTCATGCATGCATGTGGAAGAAGAATTACAAGTGCCCTCTTCTCTCATGACATGTTCATAATCCATGGAAAGCATGCATGCAAGCTCCCAATTCTCTAATTTCTCTCTCATAAGATTCAATACCATGATTCACGCAAAATTTTAAATCTAAATCAAACCAATATGTCATGTAGTTTATTTTAGTTATGCATTTTATTTTGGTATATAAAGGAAACCTATGAAAAAAACGCTACATTACAACTATTTTCAAGGTGTGAAAAAGCAATTAAATCAATTTACAAGAACTTGAGATGGTAAATGAATCTTGAGAGTCCAAAGTCAATAAGAGGGAATTTTGGTTTTTATTTTACTTGATATTAAGTTGTCAAACTTTTTTTTAAGCAATTTTATTTTGGATAATAAGAGGGGTTTAAACCTTATTTATGGGTAAAAATCAGACACTTTGAACAATGCCTATTACAAACATCAGTTATGAGTAAAAATTAAATAGTGTGAAGAATCTTCGTTGCAAATTACATTTATGTTTAAAAAATAAATAATTTAAAGAATTGTTGTTGCTATTTGAATTTTATGATTTTTTTTTCTTCATAATATTTTGAATCAAGTGAATTTAAAATAATTATAAATATTGATAAAAATAATAAATTATAAAAACCATATATTGTAAAATATATTAACAAAATCTTTAAAAAAGATTCAAAATATATTAATATTATGATTGATAAAATAAAGTTAATAAAATTTGGAAATTATATAAAAAATTTCAAAATAAGTATTTCCTTATTTTTTTTTTATATATTTTCTCATTTTTTTCCTTTTTCTTTTTAATATTAATGTTGTGATACAAAATAGTTTAAAATCTATAATACAAAATAGTTTAAAATCTATTATAATTTAGTAATTAATGTGATACAAAATAATGTAACCTTTTTCTTTTTAGTATTAATGTGATACAAAATAGTTTAAAATTTATAATATAAAATAATTCAAAATTTATTATAAATTAGTAATTAATGTGATACAAAATAATTTAAAATTTATAATAGTTAAAAATTTATTAATTATTATAAGATACAAATAAAATAAATATATATCAGTTCTTGTTTTTGAGATGTAGGATAGTTGGTGATGGAGTGTGTTATTAAGTTACTCCGTATTATTAAAGTAAGGGAAAAAAATCCAACCATATATATATTAATTTTTCATAAATTATTTATATTATTAATGTATTCAAGCTATTTGAGTGTACATCCCGATTTGGCAATTTGGCAGGGACTAAGCTATTTAGAAGCCTTGTTTAGTTAAGAATCTCATACAACTTGGACCATACAATCTCAATTTTTTTTGCATGCAAAATAAAGTCATGTTCACTTTAAGCTGAATTACAAGAAGGAAGAGGCGGGCCGCAGAGACAGTCATTGTGAATGTATGTAGAAGCAGGGAATTTCTCAAACGGTTTGCCTCCTGGAATCATGCCACAGAGATGGTTGAAGCTCAAATTCAACTGACTCAGATCCTTCAGCTGGGTCATCTGCTCCGGAATAGTTCCATTAAGTTGATTACTTGACAGATCGAGGTATTGCAGATTTGTCATATCACCCAACGATTCAGGAATGGTACCAGTAAGCTTATTGTTTGAAATGAAAACAGATTCAAAGCTTGAATTCCCACCAAAAGAAAGGGGTAGTCGGCCTGTGAAATTGTTGAACGATAACTGCAACGAGCGGAGTTTTGGCAGATTACCTAACCAGGCAGGGATGTCCCCGGATAGCCTGTTTTTCACCAGAACGAGGGTTTCAAGATGGGAAGACTTGGGAATACGGGGTATATTCCCCGTGAGTACGTTTAGGGATAAGTTGAGAGTTAAAAGAGATGTGAGATTCACCAAGGACTCTGGGATAGATCCTGTCAATAGATTCTGATCCAAATGCAATTCATAAAAATTAGCGCTCAACAAACCCAGCGACTCTGGAATGCTTCCGCTCAAACGATTGTTACTTGCGAACAGCTTCGCCAGCATTGACATATTTCCTAATGAGGAAGGAATATTACCCGTCAAGAAATTGTCTGCTATATGAAGTTTCGTTAGCTTCTCTAGGTTTCCCATGGAGTCCGGAATGGGACCCGAGAGCAGATTCCTGTTCAGCGTCAAGATGGAGAGCCAATACAGATTTCCAATGCTTGAAGGAATGGAGCCAGAGAACCGATTCGAATCCAAGTTCAGAGAAGTTAAACTCTTAAGATTTCCGATGGATTTCGGAATAGGACCGGAAAGCAGGTTTTCGGAGAGAGACAGAGACTGTAGACGGAGGAGTTTGCCGATGTCAGAAGGAATGGAACCGGTGAGTTTGTTGTGATCCAGAGAAACAATTTTTAAGCCTGAAAGGCGACAAAGAGAAGATGGAATTATTCCGCCTATATTTTTCCACCAGACAAGAATGAAGGTACTGAGAGAAGAGAGGTTCCCGATGGATTCTGATATAGTTCCAGTCATGTGCGTACTGTTGCTAGGGTTCAGCGGATCCAACGGCTCCCCATCAAGAATGAGCCTTACCACTCGACCGCTGTTACTATTGCACGACACACCTTTCCATTTGCAGCAATCCTTGCCCGTCCATGATTTAAGAGCTCCGCTCGGATCCTTCACGATACCGGCTTTGAAATCTAATAAGGCAACACGGTCTTTTTCTCCACATTCTGCTGTCTTTTTTCCTTGGCATGAGTTTAACGACATCAGTAATAACATAGCAACGAACGCAAAAATTTCTGACCTGCGTTTCTCCATTGCACAGGGAAGGAAATTACAGAGAGTAATCAGAAACTTATGCACAGTGGGCATGGACGTTATGAAACCTACATTGCAGGATAATCCAGTAGGTGTTTATATCATGAACTTTTTTAAATTTTAATGTAAGGTTTCATTTCATACACCATTTGATTAAAAAAAAAAATTAGGTTCTTTGGATTCGATGATTAGTCTCTACATTCTAGGTTTTTACCACTTTTTTCGGTCACTACCACGAGAATCTGACAACACAATTGTAAGGAAAATCGCAATTCCGATGCTAACTATTGTCTGTTAGCTTTGATTATCCGCAAACCCTAATATGCGGAAAGCACAGGTTTCAAAAATCTTTTTTTGATTACTACTTGGATTTGGCAACCTGGAAAATCTTTGGGTACTCAAATTGTATAAAATTAGCCATTTAAATTTGCACATTCAACAAATTTTCCCCAGAGATTTCAGGATAAAATTAAAAAATCACAATTTCTGTATCAGCTATGATCTGTTAGTTTTGATTATCTGCAAACCATAATATGCGGAAAGCAGAAGTATCCAAATTCCTTTTTCGATCACTACCACGGGAATCAATCTAACAACACAATTGTAGGGAGGTTTGCCCGGTTTAATTTATTACACAAAGTATTTGATCTTTCACTGGAATGTGAGGACCTATTTCTCATCATCGTTTGCTGCAGTTTGAATATGAAATTCAAAATTTTACTCGTTGTGCATGACTTTACAGTGTAATATATTTCAAAACGTCCTGGACATTCCAAAATAAATCTTTAAATAGTAATGAAAAAGATGAAAAAGAGTACTGACTTGAAATTTATAGGGTAAAATGAAAGGTTGATTATTGTAAAAAGCCGTTTGAGAAAAATAATTAAAAATATAAATACATAAATCAGTTCAGAAAAAAGTGATTAAAATAATAAAGGGAAGTGGGGGAATAAATAAAATTTAATTAATAGTGAACCTCACAATAGAAATATAGAGGAAATGAAGGACTAATTAATTAATAATAAATTTTCATTTAATAATTTTTAAATTATAAATAAAATTAAATGAAAGACAAATTAATTAATAATAAATTTTCATTTAATAATTTTTAAATTATAAATAAAATTAAATGAAAGACAAGTTAAAGGAAAAAAAATGTTGGTTGTGGAGCTTCATTATCTTTTTGATTTAGAGGTTTGTTTCAGCCATGATTGGACCTCTTTTCCTAAATGGGGTGTGACAATTTTTGTAGCCCCTTGGCCCCAAAGCAAAATATTGAGAAAAAATATTTGTCCTAAAAGGCAACCCTCTTTAATGAAGGAATTGTATTGAAGTTGAGAGGAAGAAGAGGAAATTACAGTGGTTGAGTTGTAGGTTGTGTTATCTCCTCAAATAAATCAATTGAGATTTCTCATTTTAGGTGATAGGATGTCTTTTAAAAAAAGGTACTTTTTAAAAAATTTTAAAGCTCATTTCTCAAAGCTTTACACATGTAATAAAGTTTAAATAAACTTTTGTTTAGTTTTTATTTGATCTAATTCAAATCTCAAGTTTCGGTGGCTTAGGCGAACATTTCGATTGTTCATTAGCCACCGAAAGCCTTAGCTTTCAGTAGCTTAAACAAAAGAATTCAGGGCTATTTTAGCCACCGAAATCGCAGAAGCAGGGAAAGAGTTAGCATGTCCTTTCACACGTTTCAACCGTCGGGTTCGAAGTTTTATAATTGCAATAAGCCGCCGAAAAGACAGGAGAACGAACCATTCATGACCAGAAGCTGATCTCTGTATGATATAAGCGAATCTTTTCAAATCGCTATATCATCAACCCATATGCTTACGTACCTTCCATCATTACAGTTATCGACCGTGACTGTTGCAAATCACCAACCGTTCTGCCGCATCCCTTGTAATCAGTGCCACGTTCTAAAGCTCGCCTCAGTTCTCTCATTTCTGTCACAGCCAAGCCGACTCTCCCTAATTCTACGCTATGTAACTCTCCCCCGAAATCCGTTCCTTCGATCACAGGTGTGTGGAAACATTGTGGCAAATGAAGAAAGGAGCGTCAACCCTGAGGAAAGAGCTCGGCGACATCAATTACCTGGTATCACACCCGAAGGTATGTCAAATGTTCAGGGATGCAGGATGTTATAATTTTTGCAAAAAATTACAGAGTTCTCATGAGTAGGTGGTAGAGGCCTTTGCCCTCAATTTCAATGGAAAGAAAACAATCATAGGCCGAGATGAATTCGAGATAGATGAAGCCCTCATAGCTGAAGTGACAGAGCTTCCCACGACTGGAGAAAAATTGTTTAAAACTACTGTCACTAAGAATGTTGAATTCAGGTCTTATTTGAAACCATAATACATGGGTTTGATATGGAAGAAAGACATTCATGTGTCTTTCCTTGAAGAGAAATGGCAACAATTATTAAAAGCCATAATGGTTTATGTAACTTGTGAAAGGCGATACAACAGAGTGATGATTTACCATTTTAAACTTATAAATCATTTGACTAGTAGAAACCCATTCAATCTGCCCTATTTTCTCCACAGAAGTTTATCCAAAATGGATTATCAAGTCAAGGCCAAGCCTAATCAAGTTGCAGGTAGATTATCCCACCATAGTCTAATCAAACTTTTGGTTTGTAAGTTGTTGCAAAGAAGAGGAAAAGAGTGGAATTACTTCTTGTTCTGGAATGATTTCCAGACTGAGGTTCAGCCAGAAGGTAAAAAGAGTCCTCATTCCAAGAATTCTTCTACTCCCAGAAGTGGAAAGAGGAGGAGGAGAGCTATCTCTCCAGCTCTAGTTAATCAACTCTCTCCTTCCTCTAAGATTGACAAAACTAAGAAGAAATTAAATTTCAACAGTGAAAAAGAAAAGGCCAAAGAATCCCCAGTGAACAAAAACATTCTTAATCTTCCTTACACAAACTCGGAGGATGAAGAGCACCAGATTGAAACAGGGCACGAGGATTCAGTTACCACAGGGCGTGAAAATTCTATTTTTGTGGATATATACACATCAAGTTATGAGGACCTTTCATCTCCTGCACCTCAAGAAGAACAAGAACCACAAATTGCAGATGCCTCATCTAGCAAATGAGTGAAGTAGAGTAAATCAAAGGAAATCAAGAAGCTTAAGAAGAAGTTAGTTGAGCAAGAAGTGCTAGAAAGTGTAATAAAAACCAAGTATGAAACCCTGTCAAATAACTTTGCAGAAAGAAACTCATCCTTGAAAAGATTAGCCCATGAAAGCATAAAGGAGAAGAAAAAGAAGGACACGATTGTAAAAAGCTACAACAGCTTATGGAGAGTAGCTCAGGGCTTGAAGAAAAAGGTCAGGGCTTTGAGGAAACAAGTTATGTCTTCAAAACACCAGGCTCAGACACATGCTTCTCTTGAGACCCTAGCAAAGGTGGCAGTTCAGTGCAATGAACCAGAGGCAGCCAGTAACCCTACAATCTTTGAGCAAGATGCAGAAGCCTAAAAAGATCAGTCCTAAGGCGTTTTTGAGCTAAGACAAAGGGTATTTTTGAAGTTTTGATAGTCTCAGGTTTCAGTGGCTTAGGCAAACATATAGATTTTTCATTAGCCACTAAAAGCAGAGATTTCAGTAGCTAATTGGTCCGAATTCTATCTACTCTAGCTACTAAAAGCACTGATAAGGCAAAAAGTTAATGTTTTTGCACAGGCCCAAGTTTTCCTTGTCTAAAAGCCTCATAAATGGTTCCAATTGATGGAAGATAATTAATGACATCCTTATCAAGAGTTTGTTTTGGTTTTGGAGGTGCTCTACAAGATAGAAAGGTAAAAATGGTTAGTTGTTTTAAAGGATATGAAGTTGTTTGACTGTTAACAGGTGTCATGTTCGACTCCTCCCATATCACATGAGATCCAACAGCCTCGGAAGGCTCACTACACCTGTCAAAAAATATGAAGAACATAAAGATCATTCAAGAATTTGAATTGACCTAGTTTATAGATTCTTTGCCTACTTTCTTGGGCCAGTTATTGATTTTCTATTTTAGGCAAAATTCGATCCAGTAATCTAGGATCTTGAAACTGTTTGTAAAGGGCTATAAAGCCCAAAACATTTGATGAATGGTAGGTTCGATTTTGAGTTCTATAATCCACTGTTATTGTAAAAAAGACACTTTCTTTAATATATTAAGCCTGCAAGCTTCTTTCATTGTTATTGTCAGACTCTCTTTTATCTTTGTCTATGCCTATGAGTTGAAATCATTCTTTTGTCTATGTTTAATGGTCCCATGGTAATTGTCATCTTACCTTTGATTTTTAAGAAAGAATCATAAGCATCCTTTGCTAGTTTGTTGACCCATCATATATATTGCCTATGTATGTTCTGGTTAATTGATTGGTTTTCTTATCCATTTGATTTACAAACCTATCTAATAATAGCTCTTGAAGGCCTTGTATTGCATGAATATAGCTATATTATCTTGAAGATACAATCCAGTGATTTAAGATATTCATCTTGATCCAAACCCACACCCATTATTAAGAAAATAGTTACAAAAAGGTTAAGTTACCAGGCATCTCTGAGATATAACCTAGGAGAGTTTCCTGGAGTGATAACAAATTGGCGTCGTTGCCGGGGAGAGGAGATTGAAGCTTAGCTTCCTTGGGAGACGAAAAGATCCAACTTTGATGATAGACAAAGTTTGGACACATTTTCGGTTGTAACCATCTATCTGACGACTCCATTGGAATGAAGTGGCTCCGAGAAGGGCTCATACCAAGGAAAACCAAGAAAGACCAGCACCAGTTCCAGATCCTAAGAAGATCATCAGAAGTGGAAAAGCATTGCAAAGACAACCTTCCGGATCTGCAAGAGCATTTAAACCAGGTATTTCAAGAAACACTTCTTATTTTGTATCTAGAGAACCTCTTGTCGATTCCCCTTCTCTGAAACTTCTAGTTCTCAGAAAATTGAAATTGTGTCAGAAAGCTTGAAGGGTGATGAGCCTTCAATTTCCTCTGATGTTATAGATTCTATTTCTGAACATGTTACTATATCCAACTTAAGAGAAGAAGTTGTAGAATCTCTCCAAGAAGAGGACTCTTCCTCTTCTTTGAATTCTTCACCAATTGAGCATGTAGAGAGTTTTTTCCATACTCATACCAGTCTACCTGTTCTTGAAGATATTTTACAAGATCTTTCCTCTAAGGGTGAAGGAAACTTGGTCTTACTGCTCGGTCAGTTTTACGGAGCTTCTTACTTTCCACCTTATTCAAGAAACACATTCTAGGGTAGTCATCCTACCAGTGCTTCTCCTTCATTCCTCAGTGAAGTAAGACCACCATTGTCCATAGTCCCACCTATCCCATCTCAGCCATCATCTACATAAACTTATTCCTCTGCATCAACCCCCAAGATTGCCATGGCTGCCCCTTTGACAAAAATGGAACAAATCTTAGCCAATAGGTATGCCCCTCTTGTGTTGCCCAATCCCTTATCATCCATGCCAACAGGAGATTATCAGAAATACAGGCCAAAGTTTACTGGATCTGGGGATTATACTGTTGAAGAACATATAGAATCTTTCTATGCTTATGCTGAGAATATTAACATTTCAGAGGAAGATGTTTGGACCAGAATTTTTGTGTAGAGCTTGGATGGTCAATCCAGGAAGTGGTTCAAGGAACTGCCAGCAAATTCAGTGGCAGGAATTGAGTAGTTAGATGAGGTGTTTTTGAAACATTGGGGAGAAAGAAGAGACCTCTTGTATTATATTACTGATTTCAGAAATCTAAAAAGAGAAAATGGGGAGTCTGTCGTATACTTCACCAAAAGATTCAATAAGATGTTTGGCAAGATTCCTGCAGAGATCAAGCCAACTGATGCATCAACAAAGATTACTTACTCTTTTGCCTTTGATCCATAATTTTTCTTAATCCTTAGAGAAAGAAGGTCATCCACACTCGCTTTAATGCAAGATGTTTCTCTTGAGGTTGAATCTAACATTATGGCATCTCAGAAACTTAAAGGAAAATTTGAGAGAAAGAACTCGTCTGTTGATCCTCCTTCTTCTTCAAATACCAAAATGGAAAAGATGTCCAAGATGTTGGACAACTTGACCTCAGAAATGTCAAAACTGAAAATTCAGAGTTAGCAACCAACAAGAAGTAAAGAGCTTAATGCCTATGCTCCCAGGAATCCCAATGCATTCCCTTACAGAAGGAACAACCAGCAGGTTCAGATCCTTCAGAGAGACAAGAATGCAGCTGAAGACCAAGGGATCAGGTCCCCCTTCCAAAATGCAGTGCTAGAAGAAGAACATGAGCTATCTCATGATGAAGTTGAAGAAGAAGATAACATCAATTTCTTTGGGGATGAAAATGATTCCTCCTTCTTGACACAAACAGATTATGAGGAGGCTCGGATGGATGCGCAGATTCATGAGGCAAGCATTGAAGAATATTTTTATCAGACAAATGATTAGCTACGTTACAATTTAAGATCTAAGACTGTCACTCCAAAGCCATTGCTTGCTGCCCCCAGAAAAAATAAAGATGTTGCTACCAAGAAACCTGTTGCTCCTGCAAAGCAGACCTCCACTCCTACAAAACAACAACAGAAGCAATGGAAGCCCCAAGCTAAAGAAAAAGTCTCCCTTAGAGCTCCTTCTAACTAGGTAAAACGTTCCGATAACATATCATATTCATTTAATTTCAAATCGGAAATTCAGAAGGTGAAAATATCTATGCCATTGACTGAACTTATGAAGAATGACATATTCAAGGCTGTTATCATGAAGTCCCTTCAACCAAATACTCCTCCAGCTGCTGATTACGTAAACCTTCAAGATGACAAGCCCACAGTGACTATAGGACCTATGGTAGAAGACTGAGATGAATCTTGTCCACCCTTCTACATATCCCTAAATATCCACGACAAGATCCTTCACAACTTCTTGCTTGACTCGGGAGCATCACAAAATCTTATGCCTAAAGCAGTGATGGATGAACTTGGGCTTGAAATCACAAAACCTTACCATGATCTATTCTCTTTCGACTCTAGGAAAGTCATATGCCTCGGCCTCATAAAAGACCTTGTCATAAACCTTGCCCAACTGCCAATGAGAAGCATGGTAATAGATGTTGTAGTGGCTGATATCCCACCCAAGTTCGGTCTCCTCATGTCGCGTTCATGGAGAAAAAGGCTAGGAGGTACTTTACAGATGGATCTTTTGTATGGCACAGTCCTGATGTTTGGAGGAGAGCTAAAGAGACTTTACAGAGAAAATCAACTTTCCTACATCATTAGTGATGGGAAGAATTATGTAAACCATCCCATTTATGCATTAGACACAGACTTCGGATCATGCATCCTGCAAATAGATGATTCTCAGCCAGCTCCTTTGCATCTCACAAGGCCTACTTATCAACAGAATGATGGAGAGATTACTCCCGTGTGGAGCATGTTCTTTGATGGTGCCAGTACCAAAGACTCAGCAGGTGTAGGTGTAGTTTTGATTTCTCCTTCAAAAGAGGCTATTCATTTGTCTTTTAAACTTGATTTCAAAACTACTAACAATATAACAGAGTATGAGGCTTTGCTATTGGGATTAAATTCTACCAAGGAGATGGGAATCAAAGGACTAAAAGTGTTTGGAGATGCGGATCTCATCATACAACAAGTGAATAGTGCTTTCCAAGCAAAACATGTCAGGTTGAAAGCCTATAGGGATAAGGTATGGAAAATCAGGGACTCTTTTTCCATTTTTTATATTTCTTATATACCCAGAGCTATGCATCATCTTGTTGATTCCCTTGCTGTCTCAGCCAATATGTTCATTCCTCCCATGCTTCCCAGACTGGATTATGAAATCCAAGTCAAATATAGACCATCCCTACCCAACAATATCAAATATTGGAAAGTATTTGAAGATGATGATGAGCTTAGTAGATTTCTCTAGGTGGTAGATGAATTTTCTGATATGCATATTGACCAAGAAAATCAAAATGTAGAGGAATCCAAGAAGCCTAAGCTAAAAAGAAAAATGGGTCAACATGATATCGTTTAGCTTCCCAACAATTATATACCTTGGGGTTTGGTGCCTCTTGAAAAGATTTTCAACCAAAACGATGTCCCCTACAAACCTAATAAGAAGGAGAAGGATCCTGCTGTCCATGAGCACAATATAGGAAGCCAAAATCATCCTAAATTCATAAATCTGTCCGCTGAATTAACTGCTGATCAGAGGTATGAATATTGCAACATTATGAAGGAATTTGTTGATGTTTTTTCCTAGAAATACAGTGATCTAAAAACCTATGATCCTGAGGTCATTCAACATAAGATTCCCTTGAGAAAGACACCATCCCTTTCAAACAGAAACTGAGACCTATCAATCCTCTCCTATTGCCTGTAATTGAAAAAAAATCAAAAAGCTCCTTGATGCCAAAATCACAATTCCATTAAGATACTCTAAATGGATTGCAAATCTAGTAATAGTGAGAAAGAAAAATGGTGAGATCAGGTTATGCGTTGATTTTAGAAACCTAAATAAATGCTCAAAGAAAGACAACTATCCCCTACCCAAGATGGAACACTTGCTGTAAAGAATTTCAGGGGCCACTATTATGTCTTTCCTAGATGGCTTCTCAGGCTATAACCAGGTTTCTGTATATCTTGATGACCAAGAAAAAACCACCTTTACTACTCCTTGGGGTACCTTCATGTACGCCAAGATGCCATTCATACTAATGAATGCCGGGGCCACTTTTCAGAGGGCCATGGACATAGCTTTCGTGGGAGAGAAGGACAAGTTTGTTCTCTTCAGAGAGTGCTTTCGGATCCATCGCATAGGTTTTATGTTCTTCCGAAAGCACTCTCTGAACAAAACAATAATCGCAAAAGTCTTAGAACAGAAAAAGTTTGTTCTCATCTATATTGATGATATCATAGTTTATTCTAGCAGTCACGAAGAGCATCTAAAGCATCTGAAAAGATTATTTTTGAAATGCAGACAGTTCGAGATTTCCCTGAACCCCAAAAAATCTCAATTTTCTCTCAAGAAGGGTAAGCTCCTAGGCCACATTGTTTCAGCAGAAGGAGTGAAAATTGATCCAGCTCGGGTGAAAGCAATTCAGATTTTGTCCATACCAAGGTCAAAGAATGATATCCAATCTCTACTCGGTAAGATAAATTTTTTCAGAAGATTCATTCCTAATTTCGACGAGTTAGTGAAACACATAACCTCTATGCTAAAAAAGGGATCCGAGATAAAATGGAAAGACAATGCAAGAAGTTCATTTCAGGATATCAAACAGACTATCATGGAATCCCCCACTCTAATCAGTCTAGATTACACCAAGAACTTCTATATTTTCTCTTTTTCTTCCCATGACACAGTGGCAGCAGTCTTGTTACAAAAAGATGATGAAAGTCTTGAACACCCGGTGGCCTTTTTCAACAAAGCACTCATAGATGTTGAACTAAGGTATGATCCTATAGAAAAACAAGCTTATTCTCTCATTAAGTCATTAAACGCTTTCATAATTTATATCCTCCATGCAAAGGTTGTTTCCTATGTTCCTTCAACCTTTGTGAAGGATGTATTGACTCAGCCTGATATTGATCGAAAGAGAGCTAAATGGATCACAAAGATGATTGAGTTTGACATAGAAGTGAAGCCCACTAAGATGGTAAAAGGCCAAGGCCTTGCCAAGCTTTTGACAGAAGAGAACTGTGATCTTTTGGACATAAATTTCATTGGGGAAAGTTTAGCAAGTTTGCAGACAGGGGTACCAATGGAAGAACAACATGGAAGTCAGCAGGTGGCCGAGAATTTGTCTTCATGTGAGTGGTATTCAGGTATTATTCATTTTTTACAAAAGTTGGAGGTTTATCCTGAACTTAGCATGACTCAAGCCTGAGCCCTTAAGCTCAGAGAAATTAAATTTTGCATTAATAATAATCTTTTGTATTGGAAAGATCCTACTAGTTTACTACTAAGATGTTTAGACAAAGAAGAGTCAACTGAAGTCATGCATCAGTTTCATTCAAGTATTTGTAGAGGCCATCATTACTGGAAGACCACAACTCATAAAATCTTAAGGGCTGGGTATTATTGGCCTTTTATTTTTTCAAATGTGTGCGCCTTTGTGAAATCTTGTGATAAGAGTAAAAAATTCACAGGAAAACAACAACTAAAATATCTGCCCTTGAGCCCTATTGTAGTGAATGGTCCTTTTCAGCAGTGGGGCTTAGATTTCATAGGTAAGATTAATCCTTCATATAGTGGTCAACATAAATGGATCTTGGTAGCCACTGACTATTTTACAAAGTGGATAGAGGCAATCCCCACTAGAAATGGCACTCATCAAGTCGTCATGAAGTTTCTCTATGATAACATCCTGATCAGATTTGGTTTCCCAAAAAGGCTAGTGACAAACAATGCAACAACTTTCAAAGCTAATGCATTGGTTGAAATGTGTGAGTCAATGGGCATTCAATTGGTACACTCTACTTCCTACTACCCTCAAGGTAATGGCCTTGACGAGTCATCCAATAAGAGTCTAGTCAGAATTATCATAAAGTTGTTGGAAGAGAATCAAAAGAGTTGGGATTCTAAACTAAAGTTTTCTCTTTGGGAAGACAGAGTAACTAATAAGAAATCCATAAGAACTTCTCCCTTCAAACTGGTTTATGGCACTGATGCCATTTTCCCCATTCATCTAGTTTTACTAGTGGCTAAGTTTTTTCAGGAGGAACAAACTGAATCAAATGATATGGTGAGAAGAATGCTTGACTTGGTAGAGTTGCAATAGGTCAGAGAACAACTGGTGGATAAATCAGAAGCTCATCAAAAGAGGATCAAGGATACTTTTGACAGAAAAGCAAAGGTGGACGACTTTCAGGTTGGTGACTGGGTTCTGAAATGGGATGCCCTCAAACAAGATAAAGGCAAGCATGACAAGTTTGATTCTTTATGGACCAGTCCTTTCATGATAACTCAAGTACAACACAACAACACCTTCATTCTGCAAAGTCTGGAAGGTGAAGAAATGTTTGGTGGCCCAGTCAATGGGTGTTTTCTGAAACTCTATTTTATCTAAGGCTTCAAAGCCTTGTCATTATAATTTTTATTTTCATCTTTTGTTTTTTCAAAATAACTCCATGCCTAATGAAAACACTAGTAGATAGGTTTGAATTTTTATTTTTCAGGAAAGGCATTGGTTCTATGGATCTTGAAACCTCACAGGGAGGCTTTCACCCCTAATAGGAGCTAGTGTTATCTCCTCAAATAAATCAATTGAGATTTTTTGTTTTAGGTGATAGGATGTCTTTTAAAAAAAGGTACTTTTAAAAAAAATTTAAAGCTCATTTCTCAAAGCTTTATGCATGTAATAAAGTTTAAATAAACTTTTGTTTAGTTTTTATTTGATCTAATTCAAATCTCAGGTTTCGGTGGCTTAGGAGAACATTTCGATTGTTCATTAGCCACCGAAAGCCTTAGCTTTCGGTAGCTTAAACAAAGGAATTCAGGCTATTTTAGCCACCGAAATCACAGAAACGAGGAAAGAGTCAGCACGTCCTTTCACATGTTTCAACCATCGGGTTCAAAGTTTTATAATTGCAATAAGCCGCTGAAAAGATAGGAGAATGAACCATTCACAATCGGAAGCTGATCTCTATATGATATAAGTGAATCTTTTCAGATCGTTGTATCATCAAGCCATATGCTTATGTACCCTCCATCATTACAGTTATCGACCATGACTGTTTCAAATCACCAACTGTTCTACCACATCCCTTGTAATCAGTGCCACATTCTAAAGATCGCCTTAGTTCTCTCATTTCTATCATAGCTGAGCTGACTCTCCCTAATTGCACATTGTGTAACTCTCCCCCGAAATATGTTCCTTCAATCATAGGTGTGTGGAAACATTGTGGAAAATGAAGAAAGGAGCGTCAACCCCGAGGAAAGATATCGATGACATCAGTTACCTAGAATCACACCCGGAGGTATGTCAAATGTTTAGGGATGCAGGGTGTTATAAGTTTTGCAAAAAATTACAGAGTTCTCATCAACAGGTGGCAGAGGCCTTTGCCCTCAATTTCGATGGAAAGAAAGCAATCATAGGCTGAGATGAATTCGAGATAGATGAAGCCCTCATAGTTGAAGTGACAGAGCTTCCCATGACTGGAGAAAAATGGTTTAAAACTACTGTCACTAAGAATGTTGAATTCAAGTCTTATTTGAAACCAGAACATAGGGGTTTGACATGGAAGAAAGACATTCTTGTGTCTTTCCTTGAAGAAAAATGGCAGTAGTTATTAAAATCCATAATAGTTTATGTAACTTGTGAAGGGCGATACAATAGAGTGATGATTTACCATTTTAAACTTATAAATCATTTGATTGGTAGAAACCCACTCAATATGCCCTATTTTATCCACAGAAGTTTATCCAAAATGGCTCATCAAGTCAAGGCCAAGCCTAATCAAGTTGTAGGTAGATTATCCCACCATAGTCTGATCAAACTTTTGGTTTGTGAGCTGTTGCAAAAAAGAGGCAAAGAGTGGAATTACTTCTTGTTCTAGAATGATTTCCAGACTGAGGTTCAACCATAAGGTAAAAAGAGTCCTCATTCTAAGAAGTCTTCTACTCCCAAAAGTGGAAAGAGGAGGAGGAGAGCTATCTCTCCAGCTCCAATTAATCAACCCTCTCCTTCCTCTAAGCTTGACAAAACTAAGAAGAAAATAAATTTCAACAGTGAAAAAGAAAAGGCCAAAGAATCCCCAGTGAACAAAAACATTCTTAATCTTCCTTACATAGACTCAGAGGATGAAGAGCACCAGATTGAAAAAGGGCACAAGGATTCAGTTACCACAGGGCATGAAAATTCTATATTTGTGGATATATACACAACAAGTTATGAGGACCTTCCACCACCTACACCTCAAGAAGAACAAGAACCACAAATTGTAGATGCCTCATCTAGCAAACGAGTGAAGTAGAGTAAATCAAAGGAAATCAAGAAGCTTAAGAAGAAGTTAGGCAAGCAAGAAGTGTTAGAAAGGGTAATAAAAACCAGGTATGAAACCCTATCAAAGAACATTGTAGAAAGCAACTCGTCCTTGGAAAGATTAGCCCATGAAAGCATAAAGGAGAAGAAAAAGAAGGACACGATTGTAAAAGACTACAACAGTTTATGGAGAGTAGCTTAGGGCTTGAAGAAAAAGGTCAAGGCTTTGAGGAAACAAGCTATGTCTTCAAAACACTAGGCTCAGACACATGATTCTCTTGAGACCCTAGCAGAAGTGGCAGTTTAGTGCAATGAACCAGAGGCAACCAGTAACCCTACAATGTTTGAGCAAGATGAAAAAGCCTAAAAAGATCAGTCCTAAGGCATTTTTGAGCTAAGACAAAGGGTACTTTTGAAATTTTGATAATCTCAAGTTTCAATGGCTTAGGCGAACATATCGATTGTTCATTAGCCACCGAAATTAGAGCTTTTGGTAGCTAATTGGTCTGAATTCTATCTACTCTAGCTACCAAAAGCACTGATAAGGCAGAAAGTTAATGTTTTTGCATAGGTCCAAGTTTTCCTTGTCCAAAAGCCTCAGAAATGGTTCCAATCAATGGAAGATAATTAATGACATCCTTATCAAGAGTTTTTTTTGGTTTTGGAGGTGCTCTACAAGACAAAAAGGTAAAAATGATTAGCTATTTTCAATGATATGAAGTTGTTTGACTGTTAACAGGTGTCATGTTCGACTCCTCCCGTATCACATGAGATCCAACAGCCTCGGAAGGCTCACTACACCTATTAAAAAATATGAAAAACATAAAGATCATTCGAGAATTTGAATTGACCTAGTTTATAGGATCTTTGCCTACTTTCTTGGGCCAATTATTGATTTTCTATTTTAGGCAAAATTCGATCCAGTAATCTAGGATCTTGAAACTGTTTGTAAAAGGTTATAAAGCCCAAAACATTTGATGAATAGGAGGTTCGATTTTGAGTTCTATAATCCACTGTTATGGTAAAAAAAACACTTTCTTTAATATATTAAGCCTGCAAGCTTATTTCATTGTTATTGTCAGACTCTCTTTTATCTTTGTCTATGCCTATGAGTTGAAATCATTCTTTTGTCTATGTTTAATGGTCCCATGGTAACTGTCATCTTACCTTTGATTGTTAAGAAAGAATCATAAGCATCATTTTCTAGTTTGTTGACCCATCATATATATTTCCTATGTATGTTCTGGTTAATTGATTGGTTTTCTTATCCATTTGATTTACAAACCTATCTGATAATATCTCTTGAAGACCTTCTATTGCACGAATAAAGCTAGAATATCTTGAAGATAGAATCCAGTGATTTAATATATTCATCTTGATCCAAACCCACACCCATTATTGAGAAAATAGTTACAAAAAGGTTAAGTTACCAGGCATCTCTGAGATACAGCCTAGGAGAGTTTCCTGGAGTGATAATAGGTTGTATCCATTCATTTTGTTGGATAATAAAAAGGAAGGACCTGACAATTTCTCTGGTGGACGTAGCCCACACTCATTGAACCACGTAAATATGTGTCTCTATTGTATTGTGTATCTTTTGTGTTTTATTGCCGCATTTGTTTTATTTTATTTCTCTGCGATCTTATTTTTCTAACAACTAGTATCAGAACGAAAGGTAACTCGTAGGAAAAGAGGGTTCCTAGTTTGAGTGGGAGTAATGGAGGAAGATGAAAAGTTTAGCGTCAAGAAATTTAATGGCCAAAACTACCAATTATGGAAGACATAGATGTAATATTATTTATATAAGAATGATATATTCCTACCATTGGGAGGAATAACAAAGAAATCGACAGCCATGAAGGACGAAAATTGGGACGTTCTTGACAGAAAGGCATTGGAAACGATACGGCTAATCTTGGAAGCGTCAGTGACTTTCAATATTTCAAAATAAAAGACAACGAAGAAATTGGTGGATGCATTGGATAAACTGTATGAAAAAACCTCGACATCCAATAAGGTATTTCTAATGAAGTGATTATTTAATATGAAGATGTCAGAAGGTGGGTCTGTTGCAGATAATTTAAATGAATTTAATACAGTTACTAATCAACTAAGTTCTGTAAAATTGGACTTTGATGATGAGGTTAGGGCTCTTCTAATCTTGTGCTCATTGCCAGAAAGTTGTAACAGCTTAATCATGGTTGTAAGTAACTCTGTCTCTGCTTCAAACACTCTAAAATTTGACGATGTTGTTGGTGTTATCCTTAGAAAGGAAATGCGACGAAAAAACACAGGTGAGACATCAAGTAATGCGTTAAACATGGAGATCATAGGAAGACAAAAGGATAGAGGAAAGGACTTAGGGAACCACGAGAATTCTAGGAAGGGAAGATCCAAATCCAGACTAGGAAAAATAGAGTGTTGAAATTGTGGAAAGAAATGACATCTGAAGAAAGACTGTAGAGCTTCAAAGAAACAAAGAGATGGACAACATGAGAAAAATAAGGAAGCAAATGTAACATGTAATGTGTTAATAGATTCTTTGATTCTTTCTATAAATAATATTTCCGAGTCTTGGGTAGTAGATTCATGATATCCATTTCATGCCACACCCCATAGGAAGAATTTTCTAGATTATTTTCAAGGTGATTTTGGATAGGTTCATTTGGGTGATGATGCACCATGAAAACATGTTGGAATGGGAAAGGTACAAATAAAGTAAAAGAATGGAAACCAATGGTTGTTGAAATAGGTAAGACATGTTCCATATCTAAAGAAAAATATAATTTCAAAAGGGAAATTGGAAAGTGAAGGTTGTATATCCATATTTACAGTTAAGGCGTGGAAGGTCACCAAAGGATCACTGGTGATAGAAAAAAGTTAGAAGGTAGGTACATTGTATTTATGTACTGGTAATATTGATTCTTCTATCTCTTTAGCTTCTACAAGAGTGGATACAACTCTTTGGCATCATAGGATTGAACACATGAGTGAGAAGGGGATGCATATACTTCACAAAAGTTATTTTTTGTTAGATCTTAAACAAATTGATTTGGATTTATGTGAGAACTGTGTTTATGGAAAACAAAAGAGAGTCATATTTCTCAGAGTTGGAAAATAAAATAAGAGTGAAAGGTTAGAACTTGTGCATACAGATATATGGGGACCAACTCAAGAATCATATCTTGGTGACTATTGTTATTATGTTAATTTTATTGATGATGCAACTAGAAAAACCTGGGTTTATTGCATTTGACAAAAATCTGATGTTATTGAAACTTTTAAAAAATAGAAAGCTTTGGTTGAGAATGAGACAAGAAAAAGGTTGAAGTTTCTTAGATCAAACAATGGAGGTGAATATTGCAACAAGGATTTTGATGATTAATGTTCATACCATGGGATTCGTAGAGAGAAAAAAGTTCTAGGAACACCACAAGAAAATGGTGTGTCAGAAAGGATGAATAGGAAAATCATGGAGCGTGAAAGGAGTATGAGATTATATGCAGGGTTTCCCTTATAGTTTTGGGAAAATGTTGTAGATAATGTTGTTTACTTGATAAACATAGGACCTTCAAGTTATTTGGATGGTTTCATTCCAAAGGAGGCATGGACAGGTAAAAAGGTAAACTATTCATTTTTGAAGACTTTCAGTTGTAAAGCATTTGTCCATATTGATAAAGAAAACAGAACAAAGCTTGAGGAAAAATGCAAGAAGTGTGCCTTTATTGGATATAGTGTTAATGATTTTGGTTATCGCTTATGGGATTATGAAAATCAAAAAATAATTAAGAGTAGAGATGTCATTGATGTCAACCCTAGTCATGGGTTTTGGACCGCAAGATTGATGAAGGTATTTGGACATGAATGACAATGCACATGAAGATACAACACCCATGGATGGATAGTATACATCATGTTGTTTCCGGTGGTATGTGGCACGTCACACGGATCCTCATGGTTGAGGAGAAATGAATTTTTGAAGATGAAAAAGTGAATTGAAGAAGGAAGTACATGTAGGCCATGAAGATAATTAAAGAACAAAATTACAAAATAAGAAAGTGTCAGGTCGGCCCTAATGTTAAAAGTAAGTGACATAAATGGTATAAATAAATATCATTATACATTCATTTTACACACAAGTCAAATTTCAGAGGAAATCAGAAGTAAACAAAGCCAGATTTCAAGGGAGGATGAAGTCTTTTGGTGAAGTGTTCTAAGGTATGTTATTTTTAGGTCATCTTACCATTTTCTTTATACCTTTTTATCTAGAATGATTCAGATGGTGAAATTTCTATGGTATTTATAAGACATATCAAGGTACCTGTGGTAAATTTTTTAGCTCTTGATTCTCTATAATTATGGAGATACACTCTGTGGAAGATAGGGTTTTTGACTAGTCCTGAAGCTAGTCAATAAATAGGTGTTCCGGGTAAAACAGTCATAACTTCTTCATAGAGAATCCAAATTAAGTAGGACAAATTGCATTGGAACTAGTACATAATTTAGTTTCGTGTGTGTGAGTTTCATAATCTGATGTTAAATATTGAGAGCGGGGCATTCTGTACAAGTTTGGTCTCCTGAATAAACCATAATTGAACAAAGTCTACCATTCTCTCTATAACTTGTTTTTGGGTGGAAGGAAGGGGCAAGGATGGAGAGTTAAATCCTGTCTTGATATTGGAGTACTGCATATTCCTCTTTGAGGTTTATCCCTCCCTTTACATTTGGAAGCTATAGCTACCTTTGGAAGTCATTACTTCCCTTGAACAATAACTATTGATTATTTCTCATATATTGTGCATGGTATATTGTGGTGTATTGGTGTAACTCTTATAACTATTGTTCATTTTTCATTGGATATAGTTGAATTGTTTAAGTATAAGTTGAAAAATGTTTTAAATTGTACTTTATATTGATTCACCCCCCTCTCAGTATCAACAATTGGTATCAGAGCAGGTTGCCTTCAGAACAGTTTAACCACTGGGAGGAAAATCCTGAGAAGAGATGGATGACCATGAGAACATTTCAAATGGGATTCAAATATTTGATGGAATAAATTATGCATATTGGAGTGATAGAGTGAAAACTTACCTAACGGATTTAGGAGTAGACATTTGGTACTCAATTGTAAATGGCTATGTAATCTCAAATACTGCTCCAACCGATCCAAATGAGAAGAAGCTTATGAGTTGAAATTCAAAAGCCAGACATGTTATTGTAGCAGCATTGGCACCAACCATTGCTAGCAAATTGATGGGCTGCAACATTGCTAAAGAGGTATGGGACAAACTCAAGAGTATCTACGAACGTGATTCAAAAGTTAAGCAAGTCAAGCTTCAACGACATAGAGCATAATTTGAAAATTTGAAGATGAATGAAAAGGAAGATATTGCAACCTATCTTCTTAGAGTTGATGAATTTTTTAATGCTATCAGAGTATTAGGTGAAGAGATCGATGAATCGTTGGTTGTACAAAAAGTGTTGAGATCACTTCTCTTGAAGTATGATGCTAAGGTCTCTGCCATTAAAGAAACTAGGGACTTGAACAAAATGACAATGGATGAATTACATGGGTCTCTTATAGCATATGAAATGAGAACAGGTACATAAAATGACCAGCCAAACAATGAATCATCCTTTAAATCCATAAAGAAGACAAAAGACAAGGATAATGACCTTGATGAAGAAATAACAAATTTTGTAAGAAGGTTTCAGAAGGGAAGTGGAAGATACAAAGGTAAGTCTCCTCTCAAATGCTTTAACTGAGGTAGAATAGGATATATTGTTGAAAACTGCTACTATAAAAAGAGAAGTCTCAATAATAAAAAGAGCTTCTACTCCAAGGATGATGACATCACCTCAGATGAGAGTGATGAAGAAGATAATGATGGAGGATAAGTCCTCTTCATAACCCAAGAAACCCAGGATGATGATCACAAGAATTCTAAAGAAGAAGAAATCATTTGTGAAGAAGATTCAGATGAAGAAACCAATCTTGATTCCTTTTGGGGATACAAAGACAATGCAGATAGTGAACAAGAAAATGAGAATATTGAAAAGTTGAAGCATGTTGAAAATGAAAATAGTAAGATTAGAAACACAAACATAATAATAAAAGGTGAATTGAGTAGTTGTGAAGAAGAGAATTACAAGCTTGAAAAGACCATTAATAGCTTGAAGGAAAAATTAGAAGATTATGAGAAATTGAAAGAAGAATTGGATCACACAAAAGGGGAGCTACAATTGACAACAAAAAAGTTGAAGAAGTTCGAAAAAAACACTGAAAAATTATATGAGATCCTTAGCAATCAAAGATCTCCAAATGAAAAGATAGGACTAGGATACAATGATAGTTTGAAGACAACAAAACAAGAAAAGGAAGATGAAAATGATGAAACCAACACTCCAAAACAAGTTGAACAACAAGATAGAAGACTAGAATTCAGAAGGAATGAGACATCAAGAAGATCCTCTCCCATCAGGTATGAAAGAAATCATTATGAATGAAACTACAGAAGAATAGATCGTGAACCCAGATGGACCACACCACAAAGAAGATCACTTACTCATAGGTATAAAATTTCTTTCTTGGACATTGTTATACTTGTGGAAATTTTGGACACAAGGAAATCAATTGTAGAATCAATGAAAGGAATAACTATTAAAGCTACATGAATGGTGAAAATAGTAGATATGGAAATGTTCGTAGACCTATCAAAAGAAATTATAATCCATTTGACCCATTAATGGATCAAAATATTGTATGTTGCAAGTGCAATAATCTTGGTCATAAAGCATGAGATTCCAGAGAGATGAAGGAAGATAATTATATGCCAAATGTTTGTATACCAACTACAACATGGAAAAGGAAAGAAATTCCACACAATAAAAACTGTCAAATAATGTTGGTTGCTAAAGAATGGAAAGAATAATATGAATGGTTCATAGACAGTGGGTGCTCATCTCATATGACCGAAGATAAAAGCAAATTTGTCAGCTTGAAGAAAAAGGGTGGAAATGTTACATTTGGAGATGACTCATCTACTAAAATACTTGGAAAAGGAATTTTAAAGCTTGGAAGTGAAAATGTAAAAGCAGGAAAAGTCCTATTGGTTGAATATCTAAAGCATAATCTCCTCAGTGTTAGTAAAATGTGTGATCAAGGATACACTCTTACGTTTGACTCCCAAAAATGTAAAATCAGAGAAAATAACTCAAGAAGATTGGTTGCAACTGCAACAAGAAGACCGAACAACATATACATCCTAGACATGAATAAGAGAGAGAAGATACAAGCCACAAAAAAGGATTCCAAGGAAGAA
>CBVK0100228827.1:0-24020 GCA_900067695.1 Picea abies | reverse complement strand
TTGTCGAACATTGTATCCACTTCATAGGGGGCCAACTACCTAGTGCAAAGTTTTCCATTGAAATATTTAAGCCTGGAGTCATAAAGGAGTGCAAAGTCCCCTGGCTGGAACAACTTCTTTTTAATGAGATTATCATGCCACTTTTCATGTTGTTTTTTCACAATATTAGTATGTTGCAATGTGGCCAAACAAATTTCATCGATCTCATTTAGTTGTTCCAATCGATGCTTCTATGCTGTTGTCAAATCCAAGCCAACCTCTACAATATTCCTAAGTGTGTTGATTTCAAATTCAATCGGGAATATTGGACACTTACCATATACCAGCTCAAATGGAGAGAATCTCATTGTGTTTCACCAAGTTGTCATGCAAGCCCATTGAGTTTCTGATAACCGATTTCCCCAATCATGGAAGTGGCTACCCACTGTCTTTGTAAGAATTTTTTCTGATACTTTATTGGTTCTTTCAACCTTCCCGTTTTCTTGTGGGTCATAAGGAGAAGTGACTTGATGTTGAAGCCTATATTTCTTAATAAGTGCCTCAATCTTGTTCCCTTTGAATTGTGCTCCTTTTTTGATAACTATCTCCCTTGGCATCCCATACCGGACAAATATTTATTCAAACAAGAAGTCCATAACAACTTGATCTATGGATTTTGGGAGATCCATTTCCTCTACCCACTTGGTTACGAGTCAGTGCATACCGGGATATAACACTTTTGATGTGATGAGGGGTTGATTGGATCCATGAAATTGAGATCCCACTTTTCGAAGTGTTCTATAATTAGTTGTGTTTGTAATGAAATCTCATCAGACTGAATGGGTTAGCCCATTTTCTAGCAGCTATCAAATCCTTTTACATATTTCTTTGCATCCTTAAATATAGTGGACCAATAATAACCCATGTGCAGTTCTTTATGGCTTGTTCTTTTGTCTGAAAAATTCCCTCCACAGGGCCCGTCGTGGAAGTATTTTCGAATGTCCTGAACCTTATACTCTCTCACACATATTTGAATTATCTGATCTTCTCCTATGTAAAAGAGGTATCCATCTATCCATGAAAATATGGCATTTTTTTGGATAACATTTCGTCTTTCTCTTGGAGAGACATAATGTGGCAATTTTCCTGCAGCAAGGTAATTAGCAATGTCTGCATACCATGGTTGTATGGGAAGACACTGCAAACAAGTGTTCATCTGGAAAGCTATGTTCTAAAGGAGAATTTTCAGTATTTACAATAAGTTTAGATAAAAGATATGCGACCACGTTGTCTTTTTCAGGTTTATCAATAATGGTAATATCAAATTCTTGCATTAATAATAACCATCTGATAACTCTTGCACTTGTAATGGAATTATTGGATAAATACCTGATAGTCAAGTGATCTGTGTGTACAAAGACGAGATAACCAGTTATGTAGTGTCGTAATTTATCAATTGCAAATATGACAACAAGGAACTATTTTTTGGTTATCGTGTAATTCAATTATGTTGGTGCTAAATTCTTGTTGGCGTAGTAGATGGCATAAGGCTTCTTGTCTTCCTCTTGTCCTAGGACAACCCCAATAACAATGTTAGAGGAATCTGAGGAGATGTGAAAGGGAAATGTACAATCTGGTTCACGTAAAATAGGAGTTGTAGATACCAATGTTTTTAACTCTTCAAAAACATATTGACAATTGTTAGTCCACAAGAATTTTGCATCTTTCATTAGTAACACAAACATAGGGGATGCAATTCTGGAGTAATTTTCAATGAAACGACAATAGTACCTAGTTTTACCTAAAAATATATGTACCTCTCTCTATGTTTTTGAAGGTGGCATGCTCAATATTACCTAATTTTTTGTTGGATCAACCTGAATCCCAACGGTGGAGAGAAAATGTCCCAAGACCACTCTTTCTGTCATCATCATGTGGCACTTTTTTATACTCAAAGAAAGGTTAGTCTTGTTACATAATTGGAGTGTCTTTTCTAGATTAGATAGTGCCTCTTCAAACTCAGTTCCATATGGAGTAAATTCATCCATATATATCTCAACACTATCATAAACTAGATCAGAAAAAATGACTATTATCACACAATAGAAAGCAGCGGGTGTATTACAGAGCACAAAAGGGAGGACACGGTATGAAAATGTTCCCCAAGGGCAGGTAAAGGTCGTATTATCCTAACCTTTGGGAGAAATATGGATTTAATTGTATCCATTGAATCCATCGAGGAAATAATAATACGTCTTTATTGATAGTGTGTCTAGGACTTTGTCGATGAATGGCAAGGGGAAATGGTCTTTTTGGGTAGCTTTATGCGATTCCAGATATTCCATGCAGATCCACCATTTTCCATTTTTCTTTGGGACAATATCGAGAGGTGATACCCATTCATTGTCAAATATCAAAAAATTAAAATTAACATGCAATAGTTTCTGGAGTTCCTGCTTAAAAATGACCCTCATAGCAAGATTCATCCTCTTTTGTGGTTGTCAAGTGAGGATGTAGAATTTTTTGATGTAGATATGATGGGTACAAAGATCAGGGTGTACACCCTTCGTATCCATGTAATCCCATGTGAAGGATTATTTTTCTGCTTTCATAACTTGAAACATCTTGTCAATATGTGTGGGGGTTAGGTTTGGATTAGCATTCAGTGTTTTCCCTGGCTTGATTTCAATTGGGATGTTATTGTGAATGATTGTTGTGGGTATACCTTCTTCCTCTTATTTTAGATTCATTTCAATATTATCAATAAATTCATCATTTAATGTGGTTTCTATCAATTCATACACCGCTCAGAGAAATAGGAGGGGTTGTTGATAAAATTATTGATAACATCATATGTTACCTCAGTTTTAAAAGGAAGGGCTTTGTTGATTGTCAAAACGGGTTGAACATTCTCATCTTCAAGTTCAAAATCAGCCAATAAAGGATTTTCACATGTCAGGCTAGGTTTTTCTGGTGGGTAAAGGACCAATTTTTTCGTAGAATCCCCATGGTAAATTGTCTTATTCCCTATCCTGCATCCAATATAAGCATCGTTCATGGCTAACCATGGCCTCTCCAAAATCATAGGGTGGCCTTCAAGACGATATTTTGTATTTAGCATCACAAATTTTGTTGGATATGCCCAAGAGTCCACAAAAGTAACAACATCCTCAAAGATCCCCTCTAGTCAAAGGGTGGACTGGTCAACCAATTCAAGGACTGTGGGGACTGGTCTAAGGTTTGTAAAACCTAACATTTCCTAGGTTTCTTTGGTCATGATATTAATAGCTTCCCCTGGATCCACTAATGTATTGGAAAAATTCTTCCCTTGTATTTAGACAGTGACTGTCGGATTCCCGGGGTCATCATATTTGATGGTTGTATCCTTACCCAAAATTAGGTTAGATAGTTTTTCCAAAACATGGATAGTGGGTGGATCCCTTGGTTTTATTCCTGGTTTATTAAGGCATAACTTTCAAATAGTTATGGCGTAAATTGGTACATCCCTTATTTCCTGTAATAGCGGGATTTTGACGCACATATTATGGGGTTATCCCAATAGGTTATACTCAGGTTGTGGGGGTTTCTTATCTATTTCCATCCTTTTTGGGTATGGAGGAGTAACAACTTAAATGTGGTTTGGGCTATTAACAATCACATGCCGAGTTGTTGTTGTTACTCTTGGAGTTGTAGAATGTATAGAATTTCCATTTCTTTCATGATGTTTCTATGTTTCAAAAGGTAGGGTTTTGTTCTCCAACTATCCAGTGATTATTGGTGAATTGTTTGGGAGAATTACCCTCCTGGACCTAAGGTGTACATCGTTACACACAAGGGGGAATATACTATAGGCTGGGGAGGTTGATGTTTCAATCTGTTGAACCATCTTATTATTTGGATTTGGAGTATCTTGTACATGTAATTGAGGTCAACTCATATGAATATTCATTGAAGTTTTCATTGAAGTTTTCATTGGCACATTCATAGGAACTTGCAACTGTGGTTGCATAGGAAATTGTGGAGGTAGTGGTAGAGGCACTTGTGGTTGGGGTGCTAGAAATTTTTGTATGGGGAAAGAGGGATTCCACCAATTTAATTGCCAAGGAGAATTTTGAATTGGTTGGGTCAGCCACTGTACCCAAGGTGAGGGATACTAGAATTGTTGGGGGCCTTGCTAGTGAGGATTGCAAAGATTTGGTTGTTGAGGATTATATTGACTATTCCAAGTATTGGTAAATGTAGAAGGGTCTTGATTCATACCTGGAGGTCATTCCTTCCATGGATTCTTCGAAGCTTGAAAGTAAGTTGGTTCGACTTCTTCGTTGGTGCCCTGGTAGACCACCTTTAATCCAAGTAAATATTGGCATGATTATGTGGGATGATATTGATCGAAAATTCTACATATCTTGACAACTTGTACTAGGCACTCTCTTGAGGAGTGTTTCATTCTACATTTTGGGAAAAATATGGCAATTTCCTTTTCAACCTCCAATTGTTTATGTTTAGCTTGAACGCATCCAACTGTGATGATGATGTCCCGAGAATGTTAGTTTTGAATTCTTCCAACAAATTTACAATCTCCACATGAGTTACTCCCCCATTGGATGATTTTTTTTCTATGTTGGGGAAGTCATTGATCCTTGGTTTGCTTCTGGATATTCCCCTTGAACATATTCTGCACAAATCACAAATTGCCTCGTAACTTTCCTTAGAGATGTCCCCTTTTCCCATTAGATTTAACATATCCAACCATTCATCTTGAATTGCTATGATAAAAATTATCTTCAATATGTCACTACCCAGAGTGGTTTGTGAGAATTTATATAAATTATATTGGAACCGCTATACATAATCTTCTAGGTTCTCATTCTCCTTTTGTGTCATTTTGAATATTTCTTCCCTAAGTTATCGACATATATAATATCATTGATACTTCTCAAGGAAGTTTTTCTTCATGGCATCCCAAGAGGTATAGTACCACCACCAAGACCCATAAACCATCTCAAGGCTTCTCCCTTCAAGGTGGCATGGAATAGTTTCAGCTTCTGCAAATCGATGGTATAGTCATAGCTCTGACATAGCACATCAAATTAGAATAAGAAGGAATCTCGATATGCGGTGGTGATCCCATATAAATTAGGGAGGGTTTATAAAGATATTTTATTCATAAGTGATCCTCCATGTGTATCAACAATAGGAAATTCAATCGTAGAGGTCGTATCGACCATTTTTTCCCACAGCCTCCAATAGTATTATGTGATTCCAAAGTCGGGAGGTACTTGCTGAGGTGAAACGGGCTCCTTTGTCTCTGGTGCCAAAGGTTTAGCATCACTTCCTTGATCTAGAATAGGAATTCCAGGAGTTGCTCCATGTACTAGACTTTGACAATCTGGTATAGGCTCCCTTGTTTACCCGCATCCCTCTTCTAGATTTTGAAACTCAGGTCCTACTAATATATAAGTTTATCCTTGCAGTCCTGATTCCTTTCTTAGCTTAGCTTTGACTATCTCAGTGGAATTACTTTTAGGATTATGTTGACGACCAGTTCCTACATGAGACACCACTTTTGCAGCATTAGGAGATTATGATTCTTCCTTTGAAATAATCTCATGTATATATTTTTTTATGCCTTGATCCTTTTTTACTAGACCTCCTTTACCTACAGGATTATAAGTTCTCAAGGGTCTTCCTCTACCTTTATTCATTCATCCTATATGCTTTATCACCCATGCAGTCTATATGATCTGGTGCAGGTGAGACGAGAGTCTTATCACAATAACCCAGGGGTTGGTGATAGATGTGTAGGTTCTTACCTTCTGTATTTACTTCTCATACCTCAGTAGCACCCGAGATAATGCAACTAATATAGCGCTAAATTGTAATTTTGTGACCTTATAATCTCCCCAACAACGCTGCCAAAATGTTGGGGATTTTAAATGTCTTTATGAGACAACACTTCACATTAATTATCAAACCAAGGGTTTTCTTTTTATTTCAAGGCTATGTGCAAAGTATATGCAAACTACAATTTTCTTTGTAGTGCTGGTAATTCTAATGATCATGCAATGAATGAAAACTCAATTAGTCTATCTTTTCTTGAAAGAAACACACTTCAAATCACTCTATGTGAAGCCGTAAATCATAGAAAATTACCCCTTGATTGGGGCATATTAAATTAGTAGTGTTATTTTATTTATGTCGACATGGCTCCATTAGTTGTAATTGTACCCCCTAGTCTCCTATATATACCTAGGAGACATATTCATTTGGAATAATCTTGTATTTGTAAATTCATATGATGTATAAGGAGGTTTCCCCCTCAAAGAGGATTATTATATTAATTTATCTCTTTTTCAAGGCTTGGAGTACTTATTCTAACGTTTTTATGCTATTTGAATATTTGGTTCTTAACATTTGGTATCAAAGCTAGACAATCCTTGGGACTGGCTTCTTCAAAACAAGTCTTCTGGGAATTTCCGCTACATTTTTTTTTATGGAAGGTTTCGGGATCTGAAATTTATATGGTGTAGAGGAAAAATAGATACATAATGTGGTTCCAAATTTCAGATATTTTTTCTCTATATTTTTGGAGATACATTCTATCCAAGTTAGGGTTTTTTACTGGTCCTTAAACTAGTCTGAAACAAGTCTTCTTGGAATTTTCGCTCCCAATTTTTTTTGTCTTGGTTTAAGGTTCTAAAAGTTTTATAGTACGAAGGAGGAATAGCGAAGTACCTTTTTTTCAAATTTCATCCCTTGATTCGTTGTAATCTGAAATTTATTCTCTAAGGAAATTAGGGTTTTTGACTGGTCCAGAATTCAGTCTAAAAAAGGCGTTCTTGGGAAAACTGTTATATATGAAGCTACAGACCTCCAAATTGAGTGATACATGTTCCACTGGTTAGGGTATGGAACAAATTTTTACTGGTGAAAAATACAAGTTTTGAAGTGAAGGAAGTGGCATGAGGCGGGTCATACAAGTTCACTCTCCTGAAAGGGAAAAAATCAGCACATCTTGGGAAAGTTATTATAAAATTATCTTGGAAAATCAAATATTGGTATAAGCTATGGGATTGGAAAGAAGACACATTAGGATACCTCGGGATGAAATTTTTTACTTAGAAGGACTGAAATTGTAGAGCTACAGCAGAAGAAAGGTCGGCTAGCATAATAGTCTCCAAATCAGGGTTTAAAAGGTGTGTTTTTTAGAAAATTTCCATATATTTTGACTATAAGATCCAATCGGGGTGATGCAAAAAGTGGAATAAAGTGGGATAAAAAGAGTATCACATAAATTGAGATAAAAATAGGGATTTTTAGGTATAGACATATTCCAGCATCTCTAAACATAGGAGATGATGTTACTTATCAATGCTACAACCCAGAGACAGTGTGGTTTTTCCATGTACCTAGAGTATATCAGAAGGCCCCTTTCGAATGGTTTCTTATTAGACAACACTACTATGGATTTGAGATCCCATGTACCTGGAATATATCACGAGACCCCCTAGAATCCTGAGACCAACCTATTAAACCATTTGGTCTTCTTGTTTCTATAGTACACTAAGAACAGCACTTGGGGAGATCACTTTCTAGTACTTGGGTAGTTGGATAGTACGGCTAAGGGCATGGTCAAGCCTCCTTAGATAGGTCCCTGAGATATTGGGCCGAGTACTATTGTTGGACCCCACATGTATATCAGAGATTTATAGCATGTGACACTCCCTTGTCTGTGAGGAACTCTACCTAAGCCAATTAGGAATTCCTACTTGCAGTGATACTTCGCCAATATGCCACCAAAAAAGGTAAATTCTACACCAAATAAGCCTTTATAAATTCATACTTGGACTCTTGATGAAGGTGAAGAAATGTGCAAGGACATAAATGATTTACAACATAAGGTAGTAACAAAAGATGAACTACAAAGGATGATGGATTCAACTAAAGCTAATATGGAAGCAATAATGGATACTAAGATGGATGGTTTAAAAGGGGAGATCATGAAAGGGTTGAAAAAGTTGTTGATAGAGAGGCAAGTGCCAATGTATCCCATGAAATTCATGATGAGGACATGAGGAAGATGAATCAAGATTGGAGAAACTCTAGCTTTGGGTTGAAAACCAACCACTTTCCTAAGATCGATATGAGGAAGTATGATGGCAAGGAAATCACATGGATACTCTAGATGGAGTAATTATTTGATATACATGTTGTGCCACACACACAAAAGGTACAAATTATGTCTTTATATTTAGAACCCAATCGGTTTGTGTGGTATCGATGGATTTTTTTTCGCAAATCACTTGTCACTTGGACAATTTTCACGGAAGAAATGATAACACACAATGAGTATACAAGGAGCAATACCTTCTTCAGCAAATGGATAAATCTCAAGCAAAATGGTTCAATTGTGGAGCACATTGAGAACTTCCAAAGATTGAATATAGGTAACGGATATTCTATATGAGCACCTGATTGATGTTTTCATATGAACTTTAAAGGATAACATTCAACATGAGGTTCACCTTTGGGAACCCAAATCATTGGACAATGCGTTCAGAGTGGCGAGAAATGTTGAGAGTAAAAATATGGCTATGTCTACTAGAAGGACCACCCGTAACATCTATCAAGAGAATAATGTTCCTTATTTTAAACCACCTCAACCTACAAGGTTGACACCTCAACAATTGGAGGAAATAAATAAAAAGTGTTATGATTTAATTGTGACAGCAAGTACAGTAAGGGACATAAGTGTGGTGAGAATAAACTATTCCACATAGATTGTGAAGAGGAAGAAAAACAAGAACAAGAGCAAGAACCATCTCAAGATGAAGACACAGAAGATATTTCTTATGAAGATATGACTCCCACCATATCATGTCATGCATTGGTAGGAATTATCACTCCTCAAAACCTCACGATCGAAGGATATATCAAAAATAAAAAGGTAATAGTGCTAATTGATTATGGAAGTACTCATAATTTCGTTCACTCTAAATTATCCAAATCTCTCAATTTCTTTATATATCCAACGCTAGAGTTTCAAGTAATGATTGAAAATGGAGGAACTATCAATTGCTCAGGAAAATACCAAAAGATCAATATTACTATGGGGGAATATGTAATGAATAGTCTAGTGATTGTTATTCCCATGGGTGGTGTTGATGTCTTACTAGGATTCCAATGATTACAATCATTGGGAACAATGGATTTTAATTTTCAATAACTTTTCATGAAATTTTCATTAGAAGGAAAGGAATTTGAGTTAAGGGGTATCACAGGGAAACCCAGTAAGGTGGTAAGATCTAATGGAATGAAAAAATCATTGAAAGAGGGGCATCAAGGTGTAATTGTACAACTATGCTCACTAGATGTTCAAACATCTAAGCCATTTATTCCCCTAGATCTCCAAGGGATCATTGATAAGCATTCCAAAGTATTTGAATAAATTCCCATAGGTATTTCACCCACTCGTAATCATGATCATGCTATTCACTTTATTCCTGGGAGTGTTCCTCCTAACATCAGGCCTTATAGATACGCTTATGCCCAGGAAAGTGAAATTGAGTGTATGGTTGAAGAAATGTTAGAGACTAGCATTAATAGACATAGCCAAAGTTCTTACTTTGCACCGGTGGTAATGGTACTCAAGAAAGAAGGCTCATGGCATATGTGCCCAAATTATAGAGAGATAAAAAGGCTCACCATTAAAGATAATATTCCCATTCCCATCATTGATGAATTTTTAGATGAACTACATGGAGCAATCTACTTCACAAAGTTGAATCTTAGTTCAGGGTGTCATTAGATTAGAATGAAGGAATCAAATATCCCAAAAACAACATTCAAAACTCATGAAGGCCATTATGAATTTTCGTTCATGCCTTTTGGCCTTAAGAATGCACCTTCCACATTCCAAGGGTGGATGAATTCCATTTTCAAGCCCTTCCATGGAAAAAATTTGTTAGTATTTTTTAATGGTATACTAATCTATAGCAAGTCTTGGGAAGATCATGTTCAACATGTTGACAGGGTGCTACAATTATTAAAGGAGAAACATCTATATTCCAAACCATCCAAATGTTTCTTTGGGGTGAAGGAGGTAGACTATTTGGGTCTATTGTATCTCATGAAGGTGTCAAGGTAGACCCTAACAATATTAAAGCCATGATGGACTGGTCTATTCCCAAAACATTGAATAATCTTAGAGGATTTTTGGTCTTGACAGGCTATTACCACAAGTTTTTTCGAAACTATGGAATAATAGAAGCACCTTTAACTGTATTAACTAAGAAGGTTTCATTTTCATGGACTCTAGAGGAAACTCAATATTTTGAACAAATTAAAGAGGCAATATGCAAATCTCTTTTCTTGACCACACCTGACTTACACAAACCCATTTATGAGAAGTAAATGATAGCAATACTACATGCATTGAAGAAATGG
Organism: Picea abies; assembly: GCA_900067695.1. Classification (NCBI taxonomy): domain Eukaryota; kingdom Viridiplantae; phylum Streptophyta; class Pinopsida; order Pinales; family Pinaceae; genus Picea; species Picea abies. The sequence goes on along the minus strand of CBVK0100228827.1, from coordinate 13,595 downwards.
ATGCCTTACCTAATAGGTAGGCACTTCAAGGTCAAAAAACATCATGATAGTCTTAAATACTTCTTGGAACAAAGGTTATCTTCAGAAGAGCAACAAAAATGGGTGACCAAGATGTTGGGTTATGACTTTGAAATCATCTACAAAAAAGGGAAGAAAAATGTTGTGGCAAATGCACTCTCAAGAAAGGATGAATATGTTGAGGCATTTATCTATGATATATATATCATCCAACTTGATTGGATAATAGAAGCAAGGGATGAATGGAAGAATGACGAAGAAGTGTGGACTCTCATTCAAAGGTTGCAACAGGATTCCAATGCATTTGATACATTTACATGGAAAAGTGATTCACTATGGTACAAAGATTGGTTATACTTATGTAAGAACTCCTAACTCAAACAAAAGGTGCTTTTGGAATTGCACACCTCTCTGGTAGAAGGGCACTCGGGACTTTTGAAAACCTATCACAGGGTCAAGAGGGAATTTTTTTGGCATGGCCTTAAAAATGATGTTCAAAGGTTTTTGGTAGAATATTTGGTTTTCCATCAAAACAAGATGGAAACAATTAAGACCCCGGGTCTTTTACAACCATTAGCCATTCCAAGTCAGTGTTGGGAGGATATTTTCATGGATTTCATCACAAGGTTACCGAAGTCTAAAGGAAAGAGTGTCATCATGGTGATTGTTGACAGACTTACCAAGTACACACCCTTTTTTGCACTCTCTCATCCTTTCAAATCCAGTACAGTTGCTACCTCATTCATCGAGACAATTCAAAAGATACATGGAAGCCCAAAAATTATTGTAAGTGACAGACATCCCATCTTCACTAGAAATTTTTGGACAACATTATTTTCTTGTTTGGGTACTCAATTGGCTCATATCTCATCTTATCATCTTCAATCTAATGAAAAAACTGACATAGCGAACAAATGTCTCGAAGGAAACTTTCATTGTTTTTTCTCTGATAAACAAACACAATGGTTCAAGTGGTTACCCTTGGAAGAATGTTGGTATAACACTTCCTTTCATACTGCAACAAAAATGACACCATTTATGGTTCTTTATGGATATCACCCATCGTCAATCACTTTTTCTCTAAAAGAAAAATATAAGGTTCAAGTAGTGGAAGATCACATCAAGCATCAACAACCAGTTCTCCAACTCTTAAAGGACAACCTGAACATGGCACAAAATTGCATGAAACAACAAAGAGATCAACATCGTAGTGAAAGAAGTTTTGAAGTAGGGGATTGAGTATTTTTAAGACTACAAACATACAAACAGATGTCCCTCAAGCAATAAAAGAAGGTGTTGTGGCCGCAACAACCCACCTTTACTTTCGATTTTACAAGAGAAAGGAAAGGGCCCCACTACTAAAATTTCAACCCTATTGCCTAATCCTCTACCACTTGAACCTAATACTACCCCTTTGCCTACTTTGAAGGAGTTGGGGGTTTTATCTTGATGGATGATTGTCTTTGATGGGTGTTTATTATTCAACCCAATCTGATGATTTCAAATGTCTGCATAATGCTTATTGGACTGTTATAATTGTTGACATTTATATGATGGACTTGACACATTGTTTTCAGACCTTTTGTTGATTCTAAAGTGCTTGATGATCATATTTGGCTGCACGGATTGATTTTCTATTGCATGTCTTGGATGAGGTTGTGGTTGATTATTTTTTGGTTTCCTAATTCAAATTATGCATCATATTGCTAACATGTTATGTTGCATGAATTCATATTATGCGCTCTCTCATATGGATCCTACTCTTATATTTTGAATTAGCATATGTATTCTTAAGACACTCACCTACAGTCATCCCATTATTTTTCAATAAACCTAACACTCTCTCATAAGTTTGTTTAAAGGAAGGGAATATATTGTTTATTGTATTAGCTAGTCTTCCTTGATTCCATGGCTGATATCATTTTTTTTGTTTTGCAAGAGAACATTTGCAAAGCCACTTTGTTCACATGAATGCTCCAACATTGAGAGGCATGTGGGAAATCTATTCATCCTTTTCTAGAATCTTGACTTTGATCCTTACCAAGCTTCCCTTTTTCCTCTTTCCCTGAGGTCCTGAGATTCCAAGGCTATTGAATCCACCTTTCCTACAGACTTGTCCCCAAGCCTCTTCGGATTGATCTCTACTAGATTCTTCTTTTGGACTTCCCTCTCTCCTAAAACCTACGCCCAAGGCCTATTGGGTTTTCTCCTTCTTTTCCTCTATTATTTCCTCTGACCAAATATCATTGTTGTATTTTTCCCATCAAGATATTTCCAACGAATGTTACCAATCTTAAATCTGAGTCAGGATTGAAAGTTATGGCCTCCTAAAGTTTCCTAAGCCAAATATCACCTTTTATTCCCACTCTCATGTGGAATACACATGACTCACACTCTCTTGTGTCATCTGACGTGGCACTAAAGTTGATGTGGTGCCCACCACCTATCCTCATCATTGTCAGGATTTGTCCTGACTCATTTTCCCAACCTTCCAATCACATACTCCGACAAATTCCTTGAAGCTTCATCATCCCTAGCATTCACACTCTTCATTGTCAAATTCCTTCTCCATCGAAGTACATCTACTCCTAATATCACAAATCACTCCAACATCCCTCCCCTGATGATTGGTTGGGATTTCATTTCACTCGCTATTTGATTGATGACCTTTATTCAATCTCAGAAGTTGATGACCTTATGGCTATAGTACCCACAGTACATAAATTTATTTCGGTTTCTCAGTTTGCGAATGTTCCTTCACTTCCTTAGATCGAATCCTTATCTTCTTCTTTCACATAGCAATGTTTATCGTAGTTGAATTCTTTAGTGAATTATACATGCTCTTTTGAATCTAAGCCCCTTTTCCTTCTAAGAAACCAACATCAAAACTAAGAGATTATAACTTTGAAAAGTTTCACAAGCTTAAACCTCGAGTGGATTTCCAAAGCGAAAATCTCTTGAGTCATTGATATTTTCCCTCACTGAACGGTCAGATCTTTTTCGTGCAACAGTATTTGGGTTATAAGTTTGGATGGTCGAAGTTAACACTATGAATTGTCTCCTTCAGATTCTAGATGAATTTTAATCGTGACCATTGATCATCACTGAAAGGATGATTCATATCTTTCGCACGCAAATGAAAGCTACAAGGGAATATTCCTCAATACCTTGAAACTTCACAAATTTTATGAATGTCGAATAATCATCTCTAAATACATGTCATTACTTTTTTCGGGCTTTAACCTTCGGCACGTGAGTCGAAGAAGGAATATTATTTTCCTTCAATACCTTTACACTGGTGCATTGGAACAGACCTCAAAATGGCTCTTCTGATGAACTATGGGGATTGGTTCTAGATCTATTGAATGATTAGATCTCACTCTCGGAGTTGATGAATCAGGATGGGAATGGGATAGGAGTTAGAAAGACTCCTATGTGAAGTTATAAACACACACTCTACCATTTTCTAGGTCTAATGGAAAATTGACCAGAACCGTTGATCTGGTGAGTTTTCTCTTTTGCAAGTTCAATAATTAATGGTCCAGATTAACCCATGGGCCTAGCTAATGGTTGTTGAGTGAGAAATTTTAAACAGCCATAAGTTTTTCTACATGTGTTGAAATAAGGCCTGTGATACCTCGTTGGAAAGGTATCGGATAGAAGAACATATTGGTATAGGTATCCAGGTATCTAGGTATAAAAATGGATAGAAGACATTATAAAATGTGAAAAACCAAGAACCATGGATTTTGGGGGGGGATGGCCATACGAACTTCAAACAGTCATAACCGGGGCTATGAGTATTGAAATCAATCCTAGGATAGCTCAATAGAAAGATGGAGAAGAGAATAAAAATATGACATTGAAAATTTCGGAATATTGAAAGTGTAAATTGCTCAAAAATGTAAAACATAGATGGAACCCGAGTTCGGATGAAAAACCAGGTATGTTGATTTCAAATCATCACATATTGAGCTGCAAGCAAAAAAATTGATCCAGAAATACCTAAATGGAAATCTAAGACATAGGAGAATAAGACACAATGATCACATTCTGTAGGTCAAAGCCAAAAACACCTAGAAACTTTTGAAAAATAAAAGATAACGTAAATGGTCATAGGAAATGAGTGTTTTTAAAAAAATAGCATTTGTAAACTACCAGAGGACAAAAGTAACCACCGAGCGGTCTCTTCGGATTCCATTTGTAACTCCCACATATATTTGTTTTGAAATGTAAAAAATAAATTGGAGGGAAAGAGAAATGAATAACCATGAGAACTCAAGAGCCTTTCTCTTTTCTTATAAAAGAGAACTGATAGCAGAGAAAATGTACTTTTTCCCTTTGTAACAACAGATGGTATTTTTACTTCTGAGTAATAAAGAGTAGGAGGCATTTCAAAAATTTGTGGCTTGGATATATGTAGTAGAGACTATTCTTTATACATTTATTTTTTGTTTGAGTAGATAGGATTCTATTGTATGAATTTTTTTTGCACTCTATTATGTTTGCTCATCCTTTCACATGTTTCTTCATGAGTACATAAATATTGTTATAGATGTATTGTTCAAATATTTGTATGTTCATATACAACATTATTACTTTCATTTACCATTAGAATACATGAACTATTTTTTGTTCTGATCGTTATCTATCTCTGTACTCATTCAATTGGTTTTTCTCTCGAGATAGATTAGAAGTAGTTAGATTAGATTAGTTTTCTTTAGTTATATTGGTCTTAGAATTAGTTAGAAATGTTTGGGGGGGAGTTCGATGTCTTTACCAATTTTATTTTTTTTAATTCTGAGCAGCAATGAGACCCATGAACTTTCGGGAAATACTAATCCAAATGAGAGTAGGTCTGATTGGGACATGCCATCAGGTATTTTCTCTCATTTTATTGAACGGGTCATTCTGTCTCGTCAATAGAAATGGCATTAAAAGGAGGGTCAGATGACAAGTTGATCCTATGGAGTCTTTCTTATTAATTTTTGTTTTAATTTACTAATGGCTACATCCCATATCCCTTTATGGAGGTGTTATCCTAGTATTGTACCTCTCAAACCTCCTAGAAATATTTTACATTTCCTATCGCAACTAAGATTTGATGGCGAGGGTGAAATATATGCATATGAACATGCTTTTAATTTCTGGAAATTTTGTGGTTCTCACAATATTACTAATAGAAATATCATTTGCAGTTTATTCACTCTCACTTTTGCAGGTTGGGTCAAGAGTTGGTGTGAGACTTTGTCGGCCACCTCTATTCACACATGGGAACAATTTATACGTGAATTTTTGCATGCTTTTGAGAACTATGATTATGATAATTTATGTGCAGAAATTTTAGAGCTTAAGAAGAATGAAGATGAATCTCTTGCAGATTTTATTATCAGATTTTCTCATCTTTGCTATAGGTTTCCTTTGGTTGATAGGCCCTCTAACAATGATTTGATTTCATGTTTAGTTTCTCTTTCTAGTGAAACATATGAGTCAATGGATGAAGAATCTAAATCATGTTCTAATGTTCTTTTACATGCTAATTTAGATTTAAATGAAAATGTTGAAAATGTTAATGGTTTGGACAGACTTAATATGTCTGGATATTTATTTATTGTGGGGGATATAGATCATATATAAAATTATTTTTTGGAAGAAGAATATGTATCCTCTCACCACTCCATTCCCCCTTTCTTTCCTTTTAACGAAAAATAGACCTCTTGTGTTGTAAATTCAAATTCAGATTTTTTTGTAGTTTCCCAAGAGGAGGGTTTTCATGTTGATAATGAGACACTTAGGGTCACACCGATGGTTATGTCAGTATCTCATTATCCTATCTCATATTTTCCATCACAATGAATGGAAGAGGAAGCTACGGAGAAAACTTTAAATGCTGATTATTTTGTCAATGAAGAAAATTTGGACACTCATGAAATCAATTCTTCCATGCCCGTGGATAATTTAGAATTAGTCCCTCTTGATTTGGATTGTCATGATGTTTCTAATTCTCTGTGTATCACTGACATAGAGCTAGAATGTTTTCCCATTGTTGATGGATCATTTATTGAAACTTCTTGTTCTAACGATTTTTGTAATTTTCTCCTCTCTTCTAACCGTGAATATACTTTGGAATATATTTCAAATCCTCATGTTGTGTAGGAGCAAGACATCCATGTTGATTTGTCCACTCAAGGAAAAGAAATAAACATAAAAGGAATTCCTCTTGTAACACAACAAACCACACCTACTGTGGAGCACACCGATTCACTATCATCCAATGATGTTTTTAAATAGGAGGAACTACCATTTAGGGAGTCACTTTCTGAAAATCCCTCTTGTTCTAGAGAATATTTTCATTCTTTTCATTCTTCCACTTATTTCTATTTATATTTTGATCTCTTTAATTGTTTAACTTTGTAGGGAGATACTCATGGTCCTATTCAAATAGACTTAATGTGGTTGACCCTTGTTGAAGTACTTGATGGTGGTGATGCACATTTAGAAGTTAGAGAGGATAAGGACTCTTCCCATGATCTAATTATAACCAATCCTTATCAGCCTTTTTCATGGGATGAAGAGGATTCTATAGAAAATGTGTATCAAATGATGTCTTCTTCTTTGTCTTCTTCATTTTTGATAAATAGTGAATCTCCTTGTTCAAGTAGGCCTTTGTTGAATATTGTTAATACTAGTGGATCTCACCATTGTTTCAAAATTATCTCTCATACCATGGTTGGTCCTAACCCATGGATATCTTATTATCTCACTAGTTTATCTCAAGTAGTTGGTTACTTGAAATATGAGTCCAAGGATGTTTTCCAAGATAATGAGGCACTTTGGTCTATGTCGATGGTTATGTCAAGCTCTCATTCTTTTGTTTTGTCTTTGGGGATACACAACTTTGTTAGCACATATATTCTCTCACCAAGAACACTTTATACAAATTCTATCTACGATTCTCATTTGGTATGCTACTTTCCATCAAACTCGTTCCATCAATTCTATGATAGAATGCAAGATTTGTTGGCACAGGAGTAGACCCATGGTTCAACGCTCAAGAGTGCACCAAAAAAACCCTAACTATCAGCTCTTTCAGCAACACCTGCGAAGAAAATGAAGTCTCACCTGAGGTAGAGGAAGGGGTGGTTATAGGAATCAGATGCCTGCAACCTTAGCTGGGACATCGATTTGTGATTACAACACCTTAACAAAGCACTTAGTAGTTGAAGTTCATCAATATTTAACCAGTATCTACTTCGTAGATAAAACCCTAATTACAGAGCATCTCAATTTTCACCCAGATCTAGCATATTCAAGCACTAAGCACATTCACATAGGTTAGATCTAGCATTCATCCATATTATTAAGCACAAATAATTAACATATCTATCTATCGTTCATCTATATCAAAGCACTTAAGCAAGTAAACACATAAACACATCAATACATCACACAAAACATAGCAACACAAGATATACATGGTTCACCCCTAGCCTGGGGCTACGTCCACCAACTCTTCTTCTCTTTTAAGTCAATCAGCTACATGCATAGAACCACAAGATCGTACTCCACATAGGATAGAAGATCTGCATGCACCTCACCAAATCCTCCTTCCCCGAGCTAGGTTACAACAAAAAGATTCTACTCAATCTCTTACAGTCACTTGCACTTAGCCATGCAAGTCTCACAAAACATGCACAAAGCATGTACACTATCACTTGCACTTAGCACTTGGTATCACACACTTGTGCCTTTGCACTTAGCATACATACACCCCTTACTTACATCGCCTAGATTTCTATTTATACATTACAAAAGAGGCTTAAACATGGGTAAACCCATGGGTTGACATCCCCATACCCGTTACATAATCCCAAAACCCAAAAAGACCTAAAAAGGGGTCGAGATACCACGATCTCTGCTTCGACTTATGCTCTGCCTTCGATGGCCTCTCGAAGTCCCAAAAGTAGGTCAAATATGACCAAGGATCCTCAAAACTTGGTCAAGGGCCAACAGGCCCCCAACACTCACCTGCGACTCATCCCAATTCACTCGTCCCAACAACAGAACCATTTGTTGGCACAGGGGAAAACCTAGGGTTCAACGCACAGTTCATCAGTATTTAACCAGTATCTACTTCGCAGATAAAACCCTAATTACAAAGCATTGTATTTTTCACCCAAATCTAGCATATTCAAGCACTAAGAACATTCACATAGGTTAGATCTAGCATTCATCCATATTATTAAGCACAAAGCATTAACAGATCTATCTAGAATTCATCTATATCAAAGCACTTAAGCAAGTAAACACATAAACACATCAATACATCGCACAAAGCATAGAAACATAGGATATATGTGGTTCACCCCTAGCTTGGGGCTACGTCCACCAACTCTTCTTCTCTTTTATTTTCTTCAGTCAATCAGCTACATGCACAGAACCAAAATATCCTACTTTGCATAGGACAAGAGATCTACGCGAACCTCACCAGATCCTCCTTCCTCGAGCTAGGTTATAGCACAAATATTCTACTCAATCTCTTACAATCACTTGCACTTAGTCGTGCAAGTCTCACACAGCATGCACAAAGCATGTACACTATAACTTGCACTTAGCACTCGGTATCACAACTTGTGCCTTTGCACTTAGCATACATACACCCCTTACTTACATCACCTATCTTTCTATTTATACATTACAAAAGAGGCCTAAACATTGGTAAACCCATGGGCCAACATCCCCATACCCGTTTCATAAGCCCTAAACCCAAAAATCCCTAAAAAGAGGCCGAGAACCCATGATCTCTGCCTCGACTTGCACTCCGCCTTCGACAGCCTATTGAAGTCCCAAAAGTAGGTCAAACATGACCAAGGATCCTCAAAATTTGTTCAAGGGCCAACAGGGCACATGGGTAGACCCAGGGTTCAATGCTCAAGAGCGCACTAACAAATCCCTAACTACCATCCCTTTCAGAAACACCTGCGAAGCAGATGAAGTCTCACTCGAGGTAGAGGCAGGGGTGGTTGCAGGAATCAAATGTCTGCAACCTTAGTTGGGACACTGATCTTTGATTACAACACCTTAAAAAATCACTTAGTAGTTACACTTCATCAGTATTTAACCAGTCTCTACTTCGCAGATAAAACCCTAATTACAGAGCATCGCAATTTTCACCCAGATCTAGCATATTCAAGCACTAAGCACATTCACATAGGTTAGATCTAGCATTCATTCATATTATTAAGCACAAAGCATTAACATATATATCTATCATTCATCTATATCAAAGCACTTAAGCAAGTAAACACATAAACACATCAATACATCGCACAAAGCATAGCAACACAAGATATATGTGGTTCACCCCCAGCCCGGGGCTACATCCACCAACTCTTCTTCTCTTTTATTATCTTTGTTCAATTAGCTACATGAACTTAGCCACAAGATCCTACTCTGCATAGGACAGGAGATCTACGTGCACCTCACCAGATCCTCCTTGCCCAAGCTAGGTTATAGCACAAAGCTTCTACTCAATCTCTTATAGTCACTTGCACTTAGCCTTGCAAGTCTCACATAACATGCACAAAGTATGTACACTATCACTTCCATTTAGCACTTGGTATCACACACTTGTGCCTTTGCACTTAGCATACATACAACCCTTACTTACATCACCTAGATTTCTATTTATACATTACAAAAGAGGCCTAAACATGGGTAAACCCATGGGTCGACATCCCCATACTCGTTACATAAGCCCAAAACCCAAAAATACCTAAAAATGGGTCGAGATCCCGCGATCTCTACTTCAACTTGCGTTCTACCTTCGACAGCGTGTCAAAGTCCCAAAAGTAGTTCAAACATGACCAAGGATCCTCAAAACTTGATCAAGGGAGAATAGGCCCCCAACACTCACATGTGACTTGTCTCGAGTCACTCTGGTCTAGATAGCTCTACTTCAAAAGCCTCGAGCTTGGCTCGAGCTGCTTCGACCTGTTGTTGTGACAAGGCCTCCTACTTAGAAAACTCTTGGATAACTGCTTCATTAACAGGTCCCTCTAAGTGTTGTTCGGCTGTAGTGACGACTTGTTCTAGTTCTACTCCTCGACCTTCAATCTCTGCGAATAGTTGGCAAGCCTCATCCTGAATTGGTTGGAGTCTTTTATTCACTTCCATTACTCTACTCTGAATGGTGTGGACCTACTATTGAGAAGTGTGTTTTTCTTTGGATCGCTTCATCCTTTCGACTACTGACATGGAAGTGCTCTGCTAACTACTTCTCTTATTCCAACTTGCTCCGCGAGAAACTGCTCTTTCTCCTGCTAGATTTGTGCTCTGTATTCTTAAAACTTAGTTTGGAAGGAAGACTTCTCTTGCTACGCAACTTGGTTTTGCTCTACCATTTCCTCTTGTGCTTGATTCAGGGCCATTGTGGCCTATTCTTTCTCTTCTTGCGCTCGATGAAGGCAAGCTTCGATCGCATCAGTTAGTCTGTGGAGTTGGGTAGGCTCATCTCCCGAATCCAGTTCTTCTGATGGCAGGGGCGCAGTGGATACTGCCCGACTGGAGTGAAGGATCTGCTATAACCCTCTCATCTCTGTCACAATTCTATCATACAAGGCTTCTTTCTTGGCTTCATTGTTCTGCAAAATGTCCTATGAAGCATCTGATATGGCTGCGATGATGAAATTGAAGTCATCGATCATGAGTATAGTCTGAAGCTTCATCTTTCTTGCTTTGGATTTCTTCCGCGATGTAGGTTTCATGGGGGAGACCTTCCTTTTCTTTGATGGATCTGCGTCATCAAGGGAGTTCCATGGCGGGGTTACTTCACCTTGCTTCTGCTTATCTTCTTCCCCTTATTTTTATTGTTTCTCCTCTTTTTCCACTTTGTCACCTCCTCCTCCACCAGATGAATCTGAGGCAGTCTCTTCTGAGGCGCTACTCAGTTCCTGTACATCTTACTTCTTCTTCCTTCTACTACTGCTTGGTGCATTATAATCCTCGCGGGAAACTACTGGGCTTCCAATGAGGTTTGGGTCGAACAATTCTACCTTAGCGACTGGTATAAGGAACTATGTGGGCCATTCCTTAGTGATTTCTTCTAGGTCCTCCTCAGTGAGATTATAGTATGACTGAAGCTCTTCTTTATTCTCATATGCGTGCTTAGTGATATATATGAAATGCCTATCTATGTGAAACTTCATAGGGGGTCTGAACCTGTCCAGAGTGTTTGGTGTTATTCGAGGGAACAATTCGATAGCCCTTTTCAGCTAGAGGTAGTAGATATGGAATACTACGTTCAACTACCACTGGTTTCCCATGTCGCTCGAGTACCAGAGCATGGTGAACTTCATAGCAAGTGGTTCGAATGGCTCAATGTCCAGGAAGGTCGCACCTTCCAGCATCTCCCAATCTGTAAACATGATGAGGATTAGCAGCCAGCTAAAGTGGAACTCGTAGCCCTGATCCTAAGCTTCACGACAATCGACTTCTAGCTAATTGACTAAGTACTTTTCCTAATTCATCTGAAATCCCTCCACTCATTTTCCTGCGAGGTCAACCACAAACCCACTGACCTGAATGGGTCTGTTCTTTCGGACTAGCATACCAACAATCAACTGGCAAGCGAGGCGCACTACACCATTCTAAATGGAGGCTACCTTGTAGCTTCGCGTCCCCTTCTCTACATTTCCATAGATGTCTTTAATCACTTGTGCTAGGGTGCGATCTATAGCCTTCCCTGGGTAGAAGTCCTTTGGATCAAGTCCTTTCATGCTCAATCTAGTGATCCTATGGATCAGCACTACATCGACGGTAATACGTTTGTTTAACCATAAATAACCAGCATGGAAACACGACAATGGGAGCTTAATGCACGCGTTAACCTCCTAGTGCCTTCCAAAGTGTGGAATTTTCATGACATTAAGGATAGTGGACTGTGCGATGTTCATGGTCCATGGTTGGGGAATGATCATCGATCTCTTTCCCTTCATCTTAGTCAAGTACTTGTGAGGCACGATCATGTTGTAGGTCTTACAGTACAATAGATTATAGTCATTGATATTTAAGGTTGGAATCCTCTCCAACAGTAGTCTGACTATGTGTATCCCCTTCGGGAGGCACGTTGTGATGACTGTGTAGTCACAGTCCCTCGGGACACTGTCACGATTCATTGCTCCGGCTAGAGGTGGGATGTAATCGGGAAGAACAAACGGGATTAACTTCGCATTCGCTAAGTCATCTTTGTGTTTGGTTCTTTTCTCATCTGCAATGTGGGATTTTCTCATCTGCAATGTGGGATGGTCTGGATCCGCGAGCACTTGACGGGGAGGCTTGCACTCCTTGCGTCATTGAAGCTTAAACTCCTAGGGACATCAATCTCTCTACCATAAGGTCGATTAGAACTTCTTCAAAGACTTTCTCTGCGGCGCTGAGCTCGTTTGACATACACGCTCAGATTGGATAACTCAGGTGGATGAATGAATGTTCAAAGCAATGGAACAGGTGTCAATCTCAATAAACATAGTGTGGTAGCCACAAGTTCTCTTATTGGCTCAGATACAATTCACAACAGTGTTCTCAATGCAACAGTCAACAGAATAAGTAGACAGTGATGTAATGGATCTTCTCCAACGGACAAGAGGCCTTCATCAATGCAGTTATGTCTGTTACAATGCGGTCCCAACGGTTCGATGGTGAGCTTTCTGGTCATAACTATTGTTCTAATCGTTTGGGGCGTCGGGCTAATGGTTATAATGCTTTCAATGGATATATTGCTCTGCCATGGAAAACTTCCATGTTGTGTTTTCCTAATATCCCGGTGAAGTTCCAGTTTTCCAAACCTTCCTTCTACGAAGTTCCCTTGGGAACCTCCTGTAGTTTTTCTAGCTTCGTTTTCTTCTTACTGAGATTTCTAGTCTTTTTCCCTGTGATATGCATTACTAGGTTCCTCTTCCCATTCTGATTCTTATCTCCTCTTGGCATAGTAACTTAGTGTTATTGAGATTCTTTCGTAGGGTTCAAGGGAAATACTTATTCTCTATCTGGGGTAGGTGCTTCGTTCTTCTGTGAATATTTTTTTGTTTGTTCAACTTCGGCATCCAAGTTTCTGGTTTTAAATAGCTCTGATTTATTCTCCTATTCTTCAATCAAGTGCATTATGCTCCTAGTCATGAAATATTTTAATTCTTGCTTCCTTTGTTCTAAGACTTCCTCTTCTTTTCTTCTAGTCTGGTTTCCCTCAATCCAAGGTTTTCCTAATAACATAGCAAATGGGGCATTGTTCTCAATAAATTTAACAACCTCAAAATATTCCTCTGTTGTAGTTCCATGAGCACTCATAACTATCTAGGTGAGTCTTCCACATAGGGTTATCATCTTTCCTCTAAATAATCCTATTCTCTTCCACATAGGGTTATCATCTTTCCTCTAAATAATCCTATTCCTCCTAATGAAGGAATCATGACAGTCTTTCCTAAAATTTCCTAGGTTTTTTCTGTCATAATATTCACCTGTATTTCCTCATCTAGAACACAGTCTATGTCGAAGTCCCCTATTATTGCTCCTCAGCAGAC
>CBVK0100228826.1:0-24022 GCA_900067695.1 Picea abies | reverse complement strand
TGAAGCCAATAAAGCTCTGATACCAAATGTAAATTCTAACCTTGTACAATGTCTACTATAAACAGATATTCAGAAAAGAACAAAAAAGATACAATGGCAAATACAAACATTACACAGAGATTTTTCCCCTGGAAACCGAAACCAGAAAAACCATCATATATTATATTCATTCATTGTTTTACATTGTTTACAATACAATATACATATAGGAGCCAGTGGCATCCAAAACCCTAACCCAATGACCTGGATTAGTCCAAAACCCTAATTTCTTAACCAGAAATAGAAAACCATCGGCAAAAACCATGTGCTGAAAAAACCACCTAAATACATGACACGTTTCTCGAGGTAGAATATAACACATACCCAACACTCATGATTTTTTGTAGCAGTGGAGTACGATGTCGAAGAATCTTTCCACCTCAGTAGAAGCACCAACAAGCCAACACACAGGCATGCATTGGAGAAAGGGGGAGGCGCCAACTATCCCATTTTTAAATTTGAAATATGATCCTATATAGATCATGTTGTAAGGCTGAGAAAATTCGAGCCATGCCTTTGTATAGGTAGTGCATAGGGTCACATTAATGGTTGAATGTAAGCAGGTATAGATATGAGTCAGATCTGGATATTCAATCATTATAATGAGACATAGGTATAAGGTGTCTTAACTGAGATAGTGATAGCACTAAGGCGGTGGAGAAGATAAGTTTGAGGGGACCTGTTGAAAATAAAGAGGGAGAGATGCCCAGAAAAAAAATGGGGAGGAGACGAGACTAAATTTAGGACCTGGGAAGCTTAGAAGCTCAGGAGTATGGGAGGAGAAAGAACTGAGACTCTGTTGTAGTCTAGTCTCTGTACACATTTGTAAACAAACATTCATCTTAATACAAAGAAAGCATTTTTTCATGCATATGATATCCATTTGTGTTATATGTGTTCTATGAATGATATCTATGTGTGTTTATGTATGTGATAGATGCTTTTGATAGTTTTAATCTACATGAGAAGATAGAATTCTCTATTTTTATGTTACTGAAAAGTTCTGGGATCTTTAGGCTCATGCAAGGAGTGAACACTAGAGTAGAGAAACTCTACGAGCTAACACAAGGAGTGTGTATTTGGACTTTGTTGAGAGTTTGGAAGAGAACGTGTCACGAGGGAACACCAGAATATTCACAGACTTAGAAGGAGCCTCAGGGTTAATGAAAACTCTGGGGGAAAGACTGTGCAGAGTAGACATAGCTAGAGTTACTGAAAACTCTGTAAACTCTGCCAGGAGGGAATTGAGCAGGTTCCAGGAGTGCATAGAGCCAACACCTTCCGAAGTGTTGGAGAAGTTGAAGAAATACAGAGTTTTTGAATACTCTGTAAGCTCAACAAGGAGTGCGTTGAGCAGGTGCATAGAGTGCACTAGTTCAATACTTAGACAAGTGTTGAGAATGTCTGAGGCCTCAGAAAAATGTAAGGTGAGTGCTAGAAGTGAAATTGGTTCAAGTTTGAAATCTTAGAAAGAGGAGTGACAACAACCACTGGACCAATTGCGAAACGTATGTATGGGATATTAGGTCGGAGTCAAGAATATATGTGGAGCGTATAGAGAGGAGGAATAGATCCCAACCATTGGATCTAAGTGCGAAGGACCGACATCCATCAGATCCAGGTAAAGTGAACAAAATCTAATCCCTTTAAGTGCACAGGAGAGCAGACTCATTGAAGTCCCGAAGAGGATAGGGATCGTCCATCATCTAGAGGGATAGGTGGCGAAAGACATGAAACTTCGAAGCATAAGCACTCCGAGAGTTTGCAAACAAGGAGAGAGCAAGATCGTCAAAGCTCCGAAGTCCAGAGTAGATCTTGTTCGTTGTTTTCCAAGAGGCAAGTGAACGAGGTTGAAGAAATCTCGAAGTCAATAGGGAGTAGAGTAAATCTGGGTCATCCATTTGATCAGGACGTGTGTTAGTGGATCCTTGTATTCAGAGGAAAATCACTTCAAAATATTTGAAGTGTGGTGGTTAGAAAATCCCCGAAGCCCAGAGTAGTGGAGAAGATATCAACTGTCCATCTGTCGGAGACACGTGGTGAGAGATCTTATGTTCCAGAGGAGGTGAGTGCAGAAGGGTAGAGAACTATCAAAGTCAATGGGAGTTGAAGATATATATGGTCGTTGATCCCTCGTGTGCCAAGTTGGAACTTCGCCAGTTCGGAGTTTGGGGGAATTGGGGAGTGGTGAAGAGAACAAACCTGGAGCCCGAAGCTCTGAAGCTCCCTTTGAGTTGGAGCCTAGGCACATCCCGAGGTCATATGAAGGAAAATACCTAGTGAGGGGAGCTAGATCCTATTATTCAAATTATTCAAAGAGGCCAGGAAACAACCCACAGGTTTGGAAGCACTTGCCCTTTGAAGGAAGGGGACCCTGTGTAAATTGATTTGGTTTATAGAAGAGACCCGAAGAGTCGATTCGAATGAATTTCTTGAATGATCCTAGACCAGGAGGTCGAGAATCCCCGAGGAGTGAGGGGATCTGTATCATAGGACCGCACCGATAACATAGTCAGAGCAATTTGTCTCAACCTGAAATGGTTGTTGTAGGTTTAGTAGCGTGAAGAATAGTGCGAAGTAGAGGTGATTTCTTAGATCCTGGAATGATTTATGTTGTGACACGAACCAGGAAAACTTGGATTTAATCCCACCCTTAGTCACTTCACTTAAAGGCCAAGAAATATGAGAGAAGCCCAATATGAACCTATGGTAGAAGTTGGTGAGGACTAGGAAGATGTGGAGCTCTATCATAGTCTTTGAGGCTAACTAGTCATGGATGGCTTAGATCTTGGCTGGGTCCACATGCACCCAATGTTCATCCATGATGTATCCCAAGTATTGAATTTGTTGCATGCTGAATGAGCATTTATCTAGATTGGCATATAGCTTGTGTTGTCGTTTGGTGCTCAGGACTTGTTGGATGTGCTATAGATGTTCAAGCCAAGTCCAACTAAATATGAGGATTCCATCCACATATACGACCACAAAATATTTTATGAATATCCACAAGATATAATCCATCATAGGGTTGTTTTCCATACGTTGGTTTTTTCTATTGGAACTTGGTGGTAGCTAGACTTCATATCAATATTAATAAATAAATTGGCACCCTTAAGTTGATCAAGAAGATTACCAATCCGGGGGATCAGGTAACGGTTCTTTACAGTGATATTATTCAGTGCTCTATATTCAATATAGATTCACCATGTCCCATCCTTCTTCTGTACAAAAACAATTGGGCTCCCACAATGTGAAGAGTTTGTTCAAATGTGGCCCTTGTAGATGAGATAATGAATCTTATGGTTTATTTCCTCATTCTCCAAAAGGGAGTTCCTGTATATTAGACCATTGGATAAGGGAACTTCATGTGTCAAGGCAATGGAATGTATGACCTAACAGTGTAGAGGAAACCCTATAGGTAAAGTGAAGATATATTTATATTCTTATACAACCTTGTCCACTTGCCTCTTATGTGTAGAGATATCTTGTGGATAGGTTGTGGTTTTCATAGTGACATTTTGTTCACTTTATGACTAAACCATGAAGAGGATAGACTTTTCAGTTTGATAGATTACTTTCTGACACTATTTTACTAGGACCAATGAAACTGTCGTAGTCGAAACCAACTTTGGTATCCTGTAGGGTTGACCTTCCAAAGTAACAATGACACTGCAAGGATGGGAACCATACACAACGTAAATCTTCCACATATAAGTTTGTTCTAAAAGAACATCATAGACTTCAAGTGGGGAAATATCACACAATACCTCATATTTGAAGGGCTTGATGTCGTATGACATGTGACATTTTTGGTTGATGTGAAGGTATCATCCCTGGCTCAATCAACTAATGGTGTATAGTTGAGGGTGAAATGTTTTTGGTAGCTTCAGTCTCTTGAAGATCTTTGATCGAGGTGGATATTGGTGGCCACCCACCTAGGCCACCCACCTATTCCAACTGGCTCCTCTTGTCCATTTTTAGTTCAACATGTTCTTATGTACTTCTTTGTAATTTTGGGTCCTACACTTCTGGGGATGTATGAAGCCCTACACATATTCTAGGTGGATACGGGTGGCCTCTCACCTAATCCAACTCGCTTATTTTGTATGTTTTAATGTTATCACATATTGTTGTATGTCCAAGGCCATTTTGGATCCCTAAACAATTCTTTTTTGGCTTGCCACAGTCAAACTGTAGATGGAGTCAGAGTCTGATGGTCTAATGTGTATCTCTCTAAAATACCTTTCCAACGAGATATTACACACCTAAAACATAGGTCGTATGCAAAAGTTATGACCCTGGGAAGTTGAGGTACCAACTTACCCATAGGGGCCCACATGACTTTTGGCGTTTCACCTTCTAGGGTTAGGTTTTTGAAATTCTATGGTTTTGGAAATCATGAGTAATATAAAAAAGGCCTTTGGAGCCTCATTGTAATCATTCCGTTGAGACAAATGCGTGTAGAAACCACATCTCTTCTCAAATATAGCTACCACCATTCGAGCAAGTGTTTCAGTTCTACAGTTTTACAATTTCAACCTACTTCATTTATTCAATAGAAGATATTGTTCACTGGATATCTGTGTTATTCTTCATATCTCTATGTTTATTGTATTCAATTTGCTAATCAATTCGTTATTCTCCTAAATCCATATCAGTGGTATCAGAGAAGTCTGATCTTCATTTATTTTTCTTCGTGCATGTCCACGACAAGATCTGGGTACAAGAAGTTGGGACTCAAACCAATCGATCCATTGTAATATCGGTCGCGTTGAGCTCGAAAAAACCCATGGGAGATGAAAATAAAGATGATGGAGTAGGAGATCCTTTTAAAATGTTTCTTGAGGATTATCCCTTGCATGAAAAAGGAACAAAATGATGGACAACTTTGCGCATATCCTTCGGTGGCTGCCCACAAGAGAAGCATCTTCATCAAGCGGCCATGCAACCCCCTTCAAGGTACAGTTGAATTTTGATATTCCATTATTTGAAGGACTGATAGATGCAGATGTTGTAGATAAATGGTTGAATCTGCTCAAAGGGTATTTTTTGGTCCACAATTTTTCCAATAGGGAAAATATTACTTTTGCACTCCTCAAGGTCTTCCTCCATGTTTGGTGGGACACTTACTCTAATCAAAGGGCCATAGAGAAATCTGTAATATTTGTGGTTTCCCCCGCATGGGATTCCTTCCGGGATTCCATTACGGAAGCTACGAGACCAGTACACTAGATGGACCACCTTGCGTCAAGAAAGGGACTAGACAATACCCGATTTCACCAATATTTTCCACACCCTGGGCACCAAACTGGGTATCAAAGACTCTGAGTGACATCTCGTGCTCAAATACTGTTGTTTTTTTCATAGATACATCCAAACAAAAATGGAATTTCTGGACATTACCTCATTGGGTACGACTTATAGATACGTTGTCAAGATCGAGCAGAAATTTAAGCAAAAGAGGTGAGAGTTTGGATCTGCAAACTCCTCACAGCCGAAGCAGGGAAAAGGTGGCCCCAATGCACACATCAAGGGACAAAGAAGATATGGACATTCTTAGGAAAACCAGTCCAAGCTGCATCACAAGAAGAGAAATGAGAAGATGAAGAAGGACATAGAAAAATGGTGTGAGTATCATAAAATCCCTTGTCACAACATTGAAGAATGCCACTCCAAGAAGTCACTCATGGCCAAGATGAAATATTTCGATTTAGAGGTCGATTATGATTCTGAATAAAATCCTAAAGGAGGGAAGCAGATCATCGATGTTGAACTAGGTGTCACTGTTGCTACCACCAAATTCCGACCAAGAAAACCAGAAGAACCAGAGGAAGGGGAACACCTCTTTCACTCATAGATGTGGGTAAAATGGGGCCCGCTTCATTTCATTATTGATAATGGAAGTCAGAAGAAAATTATTTTAGTAGAGGTTGTCAAGCAGGTGGACCTACCAATGAAACCGCACCCACAACCCTACACCATCGGCTGGCTTCGCCAAGGAAGAGATCTTCGTGTCAGCCAACAGTGTCATTTTCCCTACGACATCAAGCCTTTCAAAGATGAGGTATTGAGTGATATTTCTCCCCTTGAAGTTTGTGATGTTATTTTAGGACAACCATATTTGTGGAAGTGTCATGTTGTGTATGAGTCTAGACCCCTCAGTGTTATTATTACTTTGGGTAGACAATTGTACAGGATACCAGAGGTAGCGCCGCCTACCGTTATTTCTTTAATATCTTCTAAGAAATGCAATAGGTCATTGCATAGATCGAGAAGTTTGTCTTCTTTGTGATCCATGATCACAGTAAGCAGAAGGTAATTGCCACATATGTGGCCTCTACATAGAGCCTCTCTTTGTATAAAAATCAAATGGACGAGATCGTGGAAGAATACAAATACATCTTCTCCTCACCCACCAGGGTATCGACACACTGCCAAGTCAAGAATCCAATTGATTTGACTCCTGGTGCACCTCTACCTAATGGACCAATCTATCGTCACTCATTGATGAAAAATGATGAAATCACACATCATATGCAGGAGATTCTCCAAAAGGGGAACATCATACTCAACTCCTCCCCTTGCGGAAGCTCGATTGTACTGGTGCAGAAGAAGAATGGGACTTGCCAACTCTGCATTGATTACAGATCCTTAAATAAAATCATAGTCAGGAACCAATACCCAATTCCCAGGATTGATGACCTTCTTGACCAAATCAAGGGGGGAAATTTCTTCAACAAGATTGACCTAAAGTATGGCTACCACCAAGTTCCCATCGAACCAACTGATGTATGGAAGACATCCTTTAAATATAAAGAAGGTCTCTTCTAATGGATGGTCATGCCCTTTGGCTTAAGAAATGTACCAACCACTTTCATGAGGTTGATGGATGATGTATTGAGACCCTTCACCAACTCTTTTGTGGTGTTATATTTGGATGACATCCTCATCTTCA
This sequence comes from Picea abies, assembly GCA_900067695.1. NCBI lineage: Eukaryota > Viridiplantae > Streptophyta > Pinopsida > Pinales > Pinaceae > Picea > Picea abies. The sequence continues at coordinate 17,028 of CBVK0100228826.1, read as the reverse complement.
ACAGAACATGGGAGGAGCACATGTGACATATTCAATAGGTTTTGAGCACTCTGTGGCAGCACAAGCTATATGCCAACTTGGAAAAATGCTCTTTTGGCATGAACATGGTCCAATACTTGGGCTACATTGTTGATGAGCATGGGGTACATGTTGATCCAGATAAGATCCAGGTCATCCATGACTTGCCAGCCCTGACCACACTAACTGAGGTTCAAAGCTTCTTGGGAATGACCAACTTCTACTCACGGTTCATGTTGGGATTCTCCCATATTGCATGGGACCTCAACCAGGTGACTAAGGGAGGTGGTAGGGAAAATTTCATGTGGGGGAAGGAACAACAACGAACATTTGATGATCTGAAGCATTGCTTGTGCTCAACTTCAGTACTCTCATTTCCCTATCTGCAACAACCATTCAAGATTGAGACTTATGCATCTGACTATGTTGTAGGTGTAGTTCTCACTCAACACGGTCATGTGATCGCATACCATAGTGAGACACTCTTAGATACTGTTCGGAAATACCCCACATATGAAAAAGAGATGTATTCCATCATAAAATCTTGTCGTCAATGGAAACATTACATTCTGGGAAAGGAGACGATCATCCACACTGATGATCCAAAAAGATCTTTTAAATGACAATGGTTGAGTTATTTTACATGATTTATTTTACCATTTAGGAAAACTGATGAAAAAAGGAAGAATTATAAATGAAACATGGTAGCCATATAAACATATACAGATCTTGAAATAAGCATGAAGAATAACAAACCATAAACACCAAAGTGATAACAGAGTTCAACAATCTCGCCTATGTCTCCGGGCCTTTGTCTCAGTGGGTGAGGCTTTTCTTATTTATGTTCAAATATTTAAAAGTACATCATAATAGTGTCGAAAGGATTACAAACTAATCTGTTCATGTTCTACCTAATCTCAAGAACCCAACAAAACTGACATCACTGAAAAGAGATGAACGAAGCTCCCAGAAATGGCTCGCAAAGGTGCTCTCCTCAATGGCTTCCCTGCATAAAAATGGCTTTGGCTCAACAATTATTCAACATTCTCCTATTCTGAACCTCCCCTTTTGGCTTCAAGAACCTCTAGTTTATATAGGCCTGAAGTTGGTAATAAACTCCCAACTTTCTCCCAATATTTAGCCTCAGGGCCCAAGATCCTCCAAAAATGGATTAAATCTCCCAAATCTGGTTAATAATCCATTAAAAATATTACAATATAGTTTTAAACCCACTATTTGCAAAATATTAGGGTGCAACCCCTTTTTCTCGGGTTCCTGGTCACCAGGTGTGCTCCATGTAGCCCTAGTCTTGCTGGCGCGTTGGTCTAGCCCTTAAGCATCGACCATTGGTTACATTTCATGGCCCATGTGGCCATGTCCCATTCACCCATGCACCCCATTCCATTAACACACTGGTTATAGCCACTGGTCTAACGCCTTGGTCGGTGGGCTAGCCCGACTGATCAGGCGCTAAACCCCAAACTTATGCGCTAAATGGTTGAAGCTGACAGTTATATGCCCAAGTCTTATGGAATGTGGATGTGACCGACGCTAGCTCAACGTGCCAAACAAACTTGTGTCAAACATATATCGGAGCAGACATATGGTGTAGTCACATGATATGCACCCAGGGCTATGCCCATTAAAACACTCAAAATAATATTCCAGTCACTTTAACTCTAAGCTTTAAACAATAGTTAATAAGGAACATAGTAGGTGGGTTGGTATCTTGGTCTACGTGAATATTTGGCTACCCATGGAGGTCATGGGTTCAACCCCCATGGACCCTCAAACAAACTTTTAACCAACACAAACGAAACAATAAATGGGTGCCATGTGGCAGCCCATGACTGGGCCACGTGGCACCGTACCATTCGCCAAATAACTTCCATGTGTCATATGTTGATTCATCTACCTGTCAGTTGTCATGCCCAGTCAACAACCTACCACGTCATCTCATGCCAACTGTACCTTCCACATCAACCCATGCCATGTGTCACCCTTGTAGTGGTGCCACATGTCATGATTTGACTCATCCACATCTGCACCTGTCCACATCAGCGCCAATGCACCCTACCACATCAGCTATATAGTTGTACGGCATGTATAGTCAACTTCCACGTCAACACTGTATGGACTGTATGGACTGTACAATCAACATTTTTTTGCTTGTTTGATGAAACAAACATATCGCAAATATTTCACATACAATGTCCATTTGAGTCCGTTAAAGTTGCGTTGGGTTCGTATCGACGAGGCCTACGCACACATCTGTTTTGAGGATATTCTGAGCACCTTGAGTTTTATCCCTTCCTGGACCCCATCTTAGTTTCAGGATCCATTTTGGATCAATATATCACAAGCCTCTGCAGTTCATATAGACACGGGGGAAATTGTAGAACGACCGCCATCATAAGTGGTCCACCTACTTGCAACAGTTCCATCTCAACATCAAGTATAAGACATGGATCTCAAATCATGTCATTGACTGCCTCAGTCGACCTCCCGTGGCTTCCCTCACCACTCTGCTCCATTCCTGTGGACATGAGGCATCTGAGTGGCCCCAAATTTATCAGCAAGATCTGGACTTTGCCACCACCTATTAGCTCTTGGGTACAAGAGTGACTATCACCTATTTTCACATTTAGGAAATAATATTATGCCATCTGGGCCATCTCTGTGTTCCTACAAGCGAGTGTGAAAAGTTGTTTTGGGAAGCCCACTACAGTCGGATGGTAGGAAATTTTGGCGTAGAGAAAATTATGGTCGTTCTTCAAAAACATTTTTATTGGCCAAACCTTCGATAGGATGTTAACAAGTATATCATATCTTGCACTACCTGTTCCATTTCCAAGCCAACCATCGAGAAGAAAGGCTTATACACCCCTCTATCTATTCCCAAGAAGCCTTGGGAATCCATCTCAATGGATTACATGTCTGGCCTTCCATCCACCAAACAAGGCAATGAATGTGTATTTGTGGTCGTTGATCAATTTTTGAAGATGGCCATCCTCACGGCCTACAAGAAGAATATCACAATGGTAGATACTTCCAAGCTCTTCTTCAAACGAGTGTGGGTCCATTTTGGGATACAAAAAACCATAATCTCCGACTGGGACAATATGTTCCTCAACACATCTTGGTCGAGTATCTGGTCACTGTTGGACACCAAGCTCACTAAATCCACTTCTTTCCACCCCCAAACATATGGCCAAATAGAGGTCGTTGATTGGATGATTGTGCACATCCTACATATGTACAACTCTAACAATCCACCTACATGAGATGAGATTCTTCCCTATGTTCAACACAGTTACAACAGGGCTCTCCATAACTCCACTGATCATAGCCCATTTCAAGTGGGGCTGGGATTCCAACCCTTGGGTCCCATTGGTGTTGCACTACCTCTTGCCACCACACAGAAAAACTCTTCCTGTGTTTAGTATAAGACTGACAAAGCCACCAGATTCATTGAGCGGATTTAGCACATCTGCCAAAAAGTCCAAGAGATTTTGCAGAAATCCAATGCTAAGTACAATAAACGCCATGATCAACACAAGGTACCTCACCAGTTTCAGGTTGGAGACAAAGTCTGGTTACATTTGTAGAAGGAGCATCTCACAGGGCCCCATCGAAATCTCCGACCACTTCACTATGGGCCTTACACTATAACCAAGGCTATGGGTAGAAATGATTTTGAGCTCAACACTCCACCCTTCCTTGGCTTGCGACCAGTGTTCAATGTGGACCTCCTTCGACCATATTTTCCACCATTATTGGACACATAATAGATCATAGAATAACTAACACCAATAGAGCTCAACCCTGACTGCATGGAACAAGCATCCACTAATCATATAGTGGACACACAGGTCAAGGGAACTCGCTAGTAGAGGATCCAGCTTTATCGGGTTGTCAAGGTAGGGAAACTCCTCCACCAAGGCAAGTGGCTCACCCGGGACCAAATCCTGTAGAAGTTTCCTCACCTAATGGGAGAACTCAATGCAATGGAGACCATTGCTTCCTAAGGGGGGAGGATTGATCCAGGTGGATATTGGTGGCCACCCACCTATTCCAACTAGATCGTCTTGTTCATTTTTAGTTCAACACGTTCTTATGTACTTCTTTGTAATTGTGGGTTCTACACTTTTGGGGTTATCTTAAGCCCTACACATCTTCCAGGTGGACATTGGTGGCCTCTCACCTAATCCAACTGGATTATTTTTTATGTTTTCATGTCATCACATCTTGTTGTACTTCCAGGGCCGTTTTGGATCCCTAAACAATATTTTTTTGTCTCTCGACATTCAAACTATAGATGAAGTCAAAGTTTTATGACGTAATGTGTAGTTCTATGAAAGACCTTTCCAACGGGATATCACACACCTAAAATGGAGGTCGTATGCAAAAGTTTCCCATAGGGGACCACGTGACTTTTGGTGTTTCACCTTCTAGGGTTAGGTTTTTGGATGTCTAGGGTTTTGGAATTCATGAGTAATATCAAAAAGGCCTCTGGAGCATCATTGCAATAATTCTTCTTAGATAGATGCATGTAGGAGCTACATCTCTTCTCAGAGATAACTACCACCATTCGAGAAAGTGTTTCAGTTATGAAGTTTTACAGTTTCAACCTATTTCATTTATTCATTAGAAGATATTGTTCGATGGATATATGTGTTCTTATTCATATCTCTATGTTTATTGTATTCAGTTTTCTAATTGGTTCATTCTGCTCCTAAATCCAAATCAATCTTAGTGGTTATTAGATTCATTATGTCACTAATGAAATGTAGTGGGGTCCCTTTCACCCATATTTGTGAATGGAAGAGGCACTCCTCCTCTTCAATATCCTGTGAATCGTCTGGTTGGATATTTTATAGGGTGATGGTCGCATTGGATTCGACATCCATGATCCACTTTACCTATTTAAAATCATATTTTTATTCATAGTCGGACTCCTTTTTTTTAATCTTGGAAAAAAATGATTGTTTTGAGAGACATTCATCAGTGTTGTGCCAGGGGATTTTGTGGAACTCACACCAGTTTCCAGTGTCCTTCTCCATCTTCTTGTAAACCTTATTTTCTTGTGGCTTATATTAGTTATCTTGAGGTTGGAATTCCTTTCTTTGTCTCTTGTTATATTGTTGCATATTTGCAAACCCAAACTCCCACTTATTTTGCTGCTTAAATTTTTACTCAATTTTGATAGCATATCGATAAGTGGCTCTCAATGAGGATATGTCTAAGAAATTCATCTAGGTTTGTATGTACCTATGTAGGCCACTATAGTACTTCAAAAATAGGCGCCACTCGAATTGTCTGATACCCAAATTTGAGTGCAAGGTATGGAAGATGTTGGTGTACTATGGCACTGTCTGGTCTCTCTCCTGACCGAGAGTCTCCCATATTGTGTATTAGTCATCATAGTTTCCAAAAAGGTATAAATTCTTCTTAAAGACATAAAACAAAGCCGCACAAGTGGGTTCACTCCTAAATTTCATAGAATCATCTTCATTATTTCTATCCTAGTAACTTTACCACCAATTTTGACATGGGGAAGGGGTTTAAGGAGCGCGAAAACGCTCTTTTCAGTGTCAGATTTTTTTTGATCAAAGTAATAACCCTATAACATATTTATCCATTTATCCAAATCATATGCATCTATATGGCCTTCAATTAAATGGATATCAAAGATAACTTGTACATTGAAGGATGTTGCACCTCCAAAATGGATTTTTGTTGAAGGTGACCCACCCACTATCGGCAATCATCGAAGGATTTGGGAAACATTTTCCATCATATCGCTCCTCTGTCACATGAGAGATTCCTCGAGAAATGTCTTGATAGGATATCCTACTTCGTCACCTCTCTTTTCTTCCACCATGGGATGTTGATTGGGTTGGCGAGAATAGTTGTCCCCAAGTGAAACTAACTCGAGACCCAACTCTCTATACCCTGACCTTGTTGGGGACATGCACCGAGAAATAAAAAGGAGTAGATTCTTTGATACCACTAATCCATATTACATTGACAAATAAATAGAACACACATATAAATACAACATAGAACATATAAATATAGTGAAACCCAATTTCTATTGATGAATAAAATAACAAAAAACTGTAGAACACAAACTGGCTAGAATGATGGTAGCTTATCTCTGAAGAGAAAGAGATGTTGTCGATGCTCATTAGAAAAAAGATGATTACAAAGAGGATGAAAAGGGAATTTTTTCATAAATCCTAAAATACAAGAGGAAAAAACCCTAAACATCAAAACCTTGACCTTGGAAGATGAAACACCAAAATTATTATGGTCCCTGAGGTGGTTAGTTGATAATGTCAACTTCTTGGGGCACAACTTTTGCTTACGATCTCCATTTGGGGCACATGATAGCTTGTTGGAAAGAAATTTTTGAGGATTACAATTTTTGGTTGGGGCCTAGGCTCTCTATAACAAATGCCCCAAATCCCCCCCCCCAAAAAAAAAAAAAAGAAAAAAAAAATCTCCAAAAAATGCCATTTAGGGCCTCATAATGGCTCCAGACGTTTGTGACTTGAAAAACCGTAGAAAAAATGCCAAGAAGGTAGAGAACCATTGAGTTAGTGGAAGAGGTGGGTGGCCACTGATACCCACCTATATCAATTCTCCCCCCTTAAGAAGAATTGGTCTCCATTGTGTGAAGTTCCCTCATCATATGGGGAAACTTCTGTTGAATTTGGCTCCTAGTGAGCCACTCGCCTTGGGGAAGAATTTTTCCTACTTTGACGACCTGATATAGTTGTATGTTCTATTGGAGGGTGAATTTAATATATGTTTACATGATGCAATCAAATGTAGCCTACTCAACGAATTAAGGGTTGATTTTTGTAGGGGCCAAGGTCTCGACTACCTCTGAGGTGTCCACTAGAGGTGGAAAATATGGGTGAAGGAGCTCCACATTAAAGACTGGATGAAAGCCAAGGAATCAGGAAATACTTAATTTACAATAATTCTCACCTATATCCTAGGTGATGGTGCAAGGCCCATAATTAAGTGGGTAAATATTGTGATGGGGTCTTTCAAGGTGCTCTTTCTGCAAATGTAACTAGACGTTATCACTAACCTAAAACCTATGTGGAATCCGATGTTGGTTTTGTCACTAGTTGTATTTGGCATTGGATTTTTGCAAGATTTCATGGACGTGTTGATTGATGCATTGAATCCATTCAAACTATTTGTTTACTTATCAACCTAAGTTTGAGCATGGGAAAATTATTCCTATGTGGATGCAATGGGTAGAGCTATGTCAATTGGGGCCAATGGTTGGAACCCCAAGCACACCTGAAAAGGGTTATGGCCAATAGAGCTATGAAGGGATCTATTGTAGCTATGTTGAACATAAGTAAGACTCTCATCCCATGTGTGGGGATTATTGGAGTTTCACATTCTCAGGATATGCACAATCATCATGTTGACTACCTCTGTATTTCCATTGGTTTGGGCATGGAAGGAAGTTGATTTGGTGCTCTTAGTGTCCATAAATGATCCAAGACTAGAATAGAATGTACTTAATAACCTACTATCACAATCTGAAATAATAATATGTGGTAGCCCAAAATAAACCCAAACATGCTCAAAGAAGATCTTAGTAGTGGCCTCGGTTGTGATACTCTTCTTGCATTGTGCCAAAACTACCATCTTAGAGAATCGATCAATGACCATGAAGACACAGTCATTACTATGCCTGGTTGAAGGTAGACTAGACATGTAATCCATGGAGATGGACTCCAAAGGCCTATTAGGAGTAGGTAGAGAGTTTTATAGCCCCTATTTCTTAATGGCTAGTTTGGTGATGGCACAATAAATGCATGATCGAATATACATGCTGACATCTTATCGAAGCTTCGACCAATAAAAATAATTTTGTAATACTGCCACTGTTTTTTCCATGTATCCTTCCACTTGAATATAATGAGATTCCCAAATCAAATTCACAGGATTACTATAAGGAACACATACATGGACTTGATGGCATAACATTCCATCTTGGAGATGGAAGTCTGGAACTAGTTTTCCTACGCTCAATGTCTGATAGGTAACAATGAAGTCACAATCATTGTTGTATAATTGTGGCCACCCACAGGTCTCATGCCCGCAGGAATTAAGAACTGTGGTTAGTGCCACAACTAGGGGTCGACTGAGGCAGTATGCAACATGGTTGGTGTTTCCCTTCTTGTACTTGATGTTCAAGTCAAATTTTTTCATGTGTGTGGACCACTTCCGATGGTAGTCATTCTATAACTTTCCTTGTGACTGCATGAATTGTATATGATTGTGATCAATGTGGATGATTGTTGCATTTACCAGTATATAATTATTCCATTGTTGACATTCCTACACAATGGATTCCATATCTTTATCATAGGTGGGATATTTGTGAACAACATCAGACAATGTTTCACTATGATAGACAATCATATGTCCTTGGTGAGTGAGGACTGCACCGATAGCATAATTAGATGCATATATCTCAATCTCAAATCATTGTTGTAGGTATGGTAGTGTGAGGACTAGGAACACTTGGCTTTAGCTCCACTCTTGATCACTTGACTTAAGGGCCAATCGATATGAGAGAATCTCGACATGAACCTATGATAGAAGTTTCCAAGGTCCAAGAAGTTGCAGAGCTCTATCATAGTTTTTGGGGTTGGCTAGTCATAGATGACTTGGATCTTGGTTGGGTTCACATGAACCCCATGTTCATCCATGATGTATCTTAAGTATTTATTTTGTTGCACGTTGAATGAGTATTTTTCTAGATTGGTGTATAGCTTGTGTTTTTGTAGGGTGCTCAGGACCTGTTGGACGTGTTGTAGATGTTTAGTGTAGGTCCGGTCAAATATGAGGATGATATCCAAATCTATGACCAAAAAAGAGTTTGTGAACAACCACAATATATTATCCATCATCCTCATAAATTTGGTTGGAGCAGTAGTCAATCTAAAAGACATGACCAACCATTCAAAAAGGAATTCTTTACATTTGAAGGTTGTTTTCAATACATTGTTTTCTTCTATCAGAACCTAGTGGTAGCCAGACTTCAGATCAATATTAATAAATAACTTGGCACCCTTAAGCTGATCAAGAAGATCATGAACTTGGGGATCAGGTATTGGTTCTTGAAAATGATCTTGTTCAGGGCTCTATAATCAATATAGAGTCTCCATGTCCCATCCTTCTTATGTACCAACACAATTGGCCCCCCACAATGTGAGAAAATCGGTCAAATGTGTCCCTTGCATATGATCTCAAGAACCTGACACTTTATTTCTTCAATCTCTATAAGGAAGTACCTATATATCATACCATTATGTAAGGGCACACTAGGAATCAAGTCAACATAATTTTTGACCTAATAGTGTAGAGGTATCCCTATAGGTGAACTAAAGATATCTCTATGTTCCACACAAACCTTGTCCACTTGCTTCTTTTGCGTAGAGAGATCATATGCAAAGGTTGTGGAAGTCATAATGACCTTTCATTCACTTTTTTACTGGACCATGACGAGGAAAAAGTTTACAGTTTGAGAGATTTCCTTCCAACATTGTTTTTCTGGGATCAATGAAATTGTAGTAGTCAGAACTACCTCTGGTACCTTGTAGGGCCGACATTGCAAAGTAAAAATGACACTACAGGTCCGGGACTCATAAAAATCATGATGATTCCACAGATAAGGCTATCCTAAAATAACATAAAAAAAATCAAGTGGGGAAACATCACACAGTACCTCATCTTTGAAGGGATTGATGTCGTAGGACATGAGACACTGTTGGATGACGTGAAGGTCTCGGCCCCAGCTCAACCAACCTATGGTGTATAGTTGAAGGTGTTGCATTGTCGATATCTTTAATCTCTTGATAACCTCAATAGATATCAAGTTCTTCTAGCTCTCACTTTCAAAAATGAAATGCAGTGGGGTCCCTTTCACCCACATCTATGAATAGAAGAGGTGCTTCCCCTCCTCAACCTTCTCTGAATCATTTGGTTGGATGTTTGTAGTTTCAATGGTAGAAATGAGTTCTAAATCGATGATATTATTTCCATGTTCTAAATTAGAGTCCGAGTTAGGGTTAGAATTATTTTCTTTAAGTTCGACCAACAATGATTGTTTCGAGCAACATTCATCAGTGTTGTTCCAGGGGATTTTGTGGAACTCACACCACTTTCAAGAGCCATTATTCATCTTCTTGACACCCTTCTTTGAGTTTTTATTGGAATGTTTATATTGAGTTTGGATTTCCTTGATATATCCCTTATTATATGAGTTAGGATCAACTTTACCATACTTTTATTGTTTTAGATTTGTAGACCCAAACTCCTGCTTATTCCACTGCTTAAATTTTTGTTTGATTTTGACAACATATCGATAAGCGACTCCCAATGAGGATATTTCCAAGAAATCCATATCTTCTTAGATGTACCTATGTAGGACATTGCGGTACTTGAAAACCAAGTGTTGCTTGGGGTCTTTGATACCTAGATTAGAGCTTGGTATAGAATATGTTTGTGTGCTCTGACACCCTTTGGTCTCTCTCTTGATGCAGAGTCGTTCATCTTGTGTACTAGTCATCATAGTTTCCAATAGGGTAGAATTCCTTCTTGACAACATCAACAAAGGCTTCCTAAGTGGGTCCTCTATTGAATTTCATAGATTAATTTTCGCGGTGTCTCTCCCAGTATATTTACCACCAATCTTTGACATGGGGAAGGGCTTTCAGGAGCACGAAGGCGATATTTTAGGTGTCGATTTTTTTTTGAATAGAGTAATAACCCTCTAATAGATTTAAATATTTCTCCAAAGCATATGCATATATATGGCCTTCAAATAAAGGAATATCAAAGTTAATTTGTACCTTGAAGGGTGTCATACCTCCGAAATGGTTGTTTGTTGAAGGTGCCTCACTCATTGTCGGTAGTCATCGAAGGAACTGGGTAAAGTTGTCCATTGTCTTGTTCTTGTGTCACACAAGGAATTCCTTGAGAAACATATTGATGTGATCTCTTGATCTTTCATCTCTATTTTCTTGTACCATGGAAGGTTTCTTGGGTCAGCAAGAGAAGTCGTCCCCAAGTAAAACTAGCTTGAGACCAAACTCTCTATGCCCTAACCTCATTCAAGGGGACATGCACCGAGAAATAAAAAGGAGCACATTTCTCTAATAACACTAATCTAGATTATATTGAGAATGAATTGGAGCACACAAAAAAATATAACAAAGAACACATAAATACAATGAATCCCATATTCTATTAATAAATAAAATAACAGAAAACTGTAGAACAGAAACTGGCTAGAATGGTGGTAGCTTATCTCTAAAGAGAAAGAGATGTTGTCTATGCTCATTCACAAAAATATGATTATAAAGAGGCTGAAAAGGGAATTTTATCATAAATCCTAATAGACAAGAGGAAAAACCATAAACATAAAAACCCTAACCCGGAATATGAAACACCAAAAGTATTGTGGGCCGCAAGGTGTCTAGTTGATACACCAACTTCCCGATGGCACAACTTTTGCACATGATCTCCATTTGGGGCACACTATAGCTCGTTGGAAAGAAATGTCTGAGGATTACAACTTTTGGATGGGACCAAGGTTTTCTACTATAACCCTTGGCCCCTTGCATCTCCAAAAAACGTTTTTTAGGGTCTCAAAACAACTCTGGAAGTCTCATACCCGAAAAATCATAGAAAACCTTACAAGAAGGTAGAGAACCGTTGAGTTAGTGGAAGATTTGGGAGACCACTGATATCCACCTTGATCATTGTTACACCTCATATTCCCCTTAGTGTACCCTATATTGTTTTCCAGTTGTGGACCATCATATCATAAAATTATGTGCCTTATTGTACCATGATGAGCCATAAGTGTGGTTGTATTTACACTCATGTATTGTATTGGACCATCCTTACATGTTCTATGTATTGGTAGGAGGATTATATGGTATCTCTAGGCTCCATGTGGTCGGTCATGTCTCATCCTTTTATTCCCCACTTCAATATAGGGTTTTCTTTTATGAATCTGATCAACTGCCCCTTGATGTCGGTAACTCTTCATCATGTTGGTCATTTATGATCTGGGTTGGTATGCAACCATCTTTGGGTGGATCTACTAGGGCACATAATCTAGAGGAGCTACATATTGTCTCTTACCCCTTTGTATATGCTGTAAAAAAAATTCTCTTTGTAAAGGTTGTCACACTTATGTATAACACACTTGTTCTATTCTTAAGCATGGATCCCTCTCTTATGTATTCATCACACTTTGACCATCTACTACCAGAGATGATTCTACATATGTTCATTCAGTGTCACATTTACTAAGGAAGTGTCATAGTTCTTGAGGTAGTACACATATTTCCAGGCATTGGTCAGATCCTCTGAGGCACATTTGGGCTATTATTGCATACATGAACATCCTTTACACATGACACATTGGAGATCTTAGAGCACCCTTCTTATTTGCTCTCTTTTGGAGGTGTCTTTCACATGATTTGAGGGCCAACCCACATGTGTTGAGATTATGACAACCATGTGGATGTTTTTGGTGATAATTTGACTTGGAGATGCATATTCCTTGCCTTTTGGACAATATTTTTGTAATTTGAGGGCTTGGCCATACCTTGGAGACTCTTTTTTATTATTCCTTGAGCACATTATGAGGAGGTGATCCACTTTTGAGGTCCTTCACCACATTTTCATGAGGTCATTCCACTTGGAGGATATAAATGTTAGATATTTTCTTGCTTGGGAGGTTACTTCACCATGTTTTGAGGCCTCCACATGACTCTTTCCTTGGAATGTTGCACTAGGAGAGGAAATCAGCCCCATTTTTTTATTGACTTAGTATCCTTCGTTGTGTGGATGACAAGTCTTACTTGTTAGTCTCCTAGGATAATTTAGGGAAAAATAATTAATAAAGAATGAGAAGCCTCATCTATAAATAGAGGCTCCCTTCTCATTCCAAATCATTGTGAAGTGTTGGATAATATGTGACTATAATTGATATAAAATATTATTTTGAGGTTTTGGTGTCAATCCTTGGAGCTTTCTCTTTCTTGGTGCATTAAATATTTGTTATGGTGAATCAAATATTCTACTAGCTTTCAAGATCAATCCATTTGAGGATTTACTTAACTACTTGGAGAGGATATGTTCTATGGTTTTTCCCTTCCTTTTTCTCTTGTTAACTTGGGTAAGCACTTAATACATTGCTTTTTTTTTTCTCTTGGTTCCTTGGCATGGGTTTTTAAGTATTTTGTTCAATTTATAGTTGATCTTTTTGGTGACGTTTTTTTCCTTTGACGAATTCCTTCTTGAAGGGCCTTGGTCCTCTTATATTATCTTGATTAGGATGGACATTATTCTTCATCCGTGCTTCTAATATCTTACCCTAGTCCTTAAGATAGAAGTGACCAATTGTTAAAGGGCATACTTCTTGACCCATCAAGCCTAACTGGATTGAAAAAAAGGGCACAAGTCATATATCAAACCACCAACCAAAAAAACCTAAAAATTATTTTTATTTTTTTATTTTTTTGTTGTTTAATAAGAAATCTAACTGTGAAAATCAAAGAAAAACATTCATTTAACTTCCATTTATTGTCTAGTGTAAATTAAACTAATTATTTCATTTCATAGACATATTATTCATATGGTTTATGTTCAATTGTTGATATTTAACCCTAAGGAGGTAAGTAATCCCTATTGTACTGAGATTTAAGGTGTTATATAACATTCTTTGGGATGATTTAAGGTGATTCTCAAATCTGGAGATTAAATTGTAGCATTAAAAATCAGATTTGTTGAAACCCTAAGGCTAGGATTGTTATCTCGTTACTCATATACAATCATGAAGCCCTATTATAACACCTTTATATTTCACATTTAAGGATATCGTTTTATCCTAAGTGTGTTTCTATATTCCTATTTTTCTTCCTCCTACCGTATCTTCGGATGATGTGTCGATGTGAGAACAATAGAGGAGGTTTCATTATTGTATTATATATTTGTATCATTAAAATGAATACAATGAGTGAGATTGTGGCTTGAGGCATTTTCTACCAAATTTCTTGTTTGTGTGCTCAATTTATTCTCCATTAGTATCAGAGCATTATAGTTCTTAGGGCCTGATAAATCCATGGTAGTGATCCATGAGTAATTCATAACTAGAAATAAGTCTTAGAGTTGTATTCACTCGTTGATCCCATAGGAACTTGGATGATAAGAAAACTCTGTTACCCTCTAAAGATAATTATTATGTTATGGCATTACTCAAACACTGATCTATTCTAAGTTTGAAGAGAAAAATGGTGTGCTTTGTTGACTTGAATGCAATCAGATTGAAAATGAGAAAGATACTCGCGAAATGTTGAGCTCTACAGGAAACCATCCTAGTATTCTAAATAGTTGTTTCAATCGGTGGTTAGGTTTTGAATTTCATTTCTGAATTCTGGTTTATTCATTCATTTTTATTCAAGAGGTGATGGAATTTTGGGGCAATATGGTGTGGATTTCCCCTAAAGAAACATAATATTAATTTCCATGCGTTGTTGTGTTCTATTGTTAAACTCTTATTAGAAATCAAGTTTTGGCTTGTCATGCGATGGGATATTTTGTTCTTGGAATATTGTTCGCAGGCTTCCCAAATCCATTCAATCAAATAATGAAAGGCATTTGAACTAATTTTCTTGTGGTTCTATTTCTTATCATCTCTTGTTGAAGAGAAAAGAGGGCAAGGGATAACACACACAGGCTTCATCGATCCAAAAATTGATTCAATTTGATAAAAATAAATTTTCATCATTTGTGCAGTTTTCCTTTCATCAAGAAGGACTATGACATAAATGTAGATCTATATAAGAAGGACTATGACATAAATCTAGATCTATATAGTATGTTGGTTGATCCTAAATTTGAAAAGGAAATGGTTGACAAGCATGGCAGGGAGTTGTAATTCTTGCGATCAATGAGTTGTAAGATATGATCTTGTGTGATTCCCCCATTTGGAATTGATTTACATATAACGATCTCCATCAATGTTTTAGAATCGATTTACATCCAACGATCTACATCAATGATTTAGAATTGATTTACATCCAACGATCTACATCAATGATTTGGTAGCGATTTACATCCAACGATTTGGAAACAATTTGGGAGACATTTACATCAATGATTTTCCAGTGTTCTACTCAAGCATCACCTCCGTGATTTTTTGACCAAACAATTCAAGGTGGTAGGAATATGTATTGTTCCCAACCCAATATGCTAGGAACATTGTGTTTTTCATTGATTTTTATGTGTTTCTAGTTGTGGCATTTTTTCAAACACTTTGTAGACTTAAGTCTCATGAGTTTCACTAGGGTTTATAATGATGGTTTAATGGGTGTTTGAAACCAACAATCAAAGAAGATATATCAATGGAATATACTCAACAAGATGCAAGACCAACAACACAAGACATAAAGATAAATACCTCAGATTTGATTTATTAATAATAGATCTCTGACCTCATACAAAATGGTGCATATCTAGAATACATATAAGGGAATAGAGTGTTTTGCTGATAAAGCCTCCAAGATACAAAATGGATGAATATCCAGGCTTCCAAAATCTTCTCCAAGCTATAGAACAAAATCCCGGATGAACCAACTCATAACCCAGCTGAAATGTAAAGGCCTTCCTAGCACAATGCTCCCTTCACTGGCTGTAGAAAACCAAGAATTCAACCTCTCTAAAGATGGCCACCAAACCCTCTGATAAATATGAAAAAATATAGATTGGGACAAGGGAAACCCCCTGGAAAAGTCTCAAGCTGAATAATGAAGAATTGACCAACCAAAAGACTAAATCCACAATTTGTAGTGCACCCTCCTTCTCTCCAGCTCATGCCAAGCTCCAATAAATAATATGATAGAGTAAAATCCTCTGAAATAGGCTAAAGAAGGTTCCCTAGGCCATACGGAGAATACCCAAAAGCCCATTTTTCTAGAATCCTTCTCCTCTTTCCAGATCAAGCTACTCTCCTCAAGGTGGTGCGCCCTCCTATTGCAAACCCCCTGCAGTTGTTCCCTGTCTCTCTATGAACATCTAACTGTTGTAGGATCCACCTGTGACTGAGATAGAACTGAAGTCGAATGGTAATGGAGGAATCTTTCACCTCTGTGACCAAGCTTGGACCAGGTTGGGTGGGATCTTTCATGATCGAGCTGATCTCTAGGGTTTGTTCAGTCAAAACCCTCAAAACCCCCAAGTGCATGGGCTCACTAGCAAGAAGAAAGATTTCAAAATGATAATCATCATACCCTATCTCTCTTTTATCCTCCATGTTCACCTTGTCTCTCCAAGTGACTTTTACTTTATTTTATTATTAATTAATTAAATCACTTTAATTAATTAATTAACCATTTTACCTCTAAAAAGTGTTTTACCCCTCCTTATGGCTTCTTTGGCCACTGAAAGTCACTTCTCATCATACTATCCTTTAGTGTTATTCCTCCTGATTCTGATGAGCTATTACACTAAGATTTTCCTCCAAGTATTATGCCCAATATGGCCTTCTTAGTGAATTTAATTAATACGTAGCCCATAATAACTCAAAATTATGAAAATCGTCGGAATGCAATGGAACCAAAGCCAAGTTGTGAAGAATGGATCATGATGATGAAATAAGATGAACGATGCAAGTCGGGCCCAATAAAACCCCTCAATATCTCCTGTACTCTGTATCACCCCCATCTGGCTAGTCTGGTGAGCATAACACTCTGTAATATAATGATGTCCAAAAGTGGGGACATTACAGTCCTTCCTACTAGAATATTGTTTGTCCTCAAGCAATAACTGAATCAATCCACATGTAATCTTGGGGTCTCATGTCCATCTATGGGACAAAAAGTAGGCTCCATCCAACACTGAACTACCAAGCACTCTAATCCTTGGATCCCATATCAAGATGTGAACTGCAAT
>CBVK0100228825.1:0-24026 GCA_900067695.1 Picea abies | reverse complement strand
AAATAAATAAACAAAATAGTAAAGATAAAAATAAGTCTAGTTGTGAAAACCAATTTATTGGCGCAACTGGACATGAGTTTTGCTTGAAAACCAGGAAATCGACAGGTAAAAATCACAACAAAGTTCGACATGTTGGTTCAATATTGTACTATGGTTCTTCAAATCATTTTTTTGTTCTATGTTCATACTTGATGATGCGGGATCCCTTAAGGCCTTCCTTCCAGTAGGTCTTGTCCCATCAAATTCAACACTTTATCTGAGATTGAGATCAAGAGATATTTATAATGCCTTGTAACTTGTATTCCTCAATGAAAAGTTTCCTCGCTGATAACAATGGGGATGCATTAATTCCTCTTGACTATCAGATCTTCCAGGTTACTCGACTCCAACACATTCATTCGAGCCTGACAAGATTCATTAAGGTACCTTGATGCTCATTGACATCAATGGTGAGTGATCTCGCATTGATTAACGACATACGTTAATGGTCGATAATCCAATGATTGATTTCCATGCTCGATGACAACACATCCATTCGCATGGTAAGAATTGTACCACAGTTTCTGGTTTTGATGAAGACTATATGATTTAAATGGTATCAACAATTGCAACCTTTTCCACATTTTTTTTAAATAAAAAGGGGATGTCATCTTTGTTGAAATACCTTTCCCTTTCATAGATTTTCCTATAGCAGTGTTTCAATATAATCATTGTTTTTATTCAACATTAGATCAATTCAATTCCATTTTGCAAGTATTCAACAACCTTGTTTCAAATAAAAATGTATAGGTCATCATCAACATGGTTTCATACAATATGATTTGGGTTTGTTGGAACAACCACCATTTTTATGCTCCAACAGTTAAATATGAGACCAACTTCAATAAATTTGTTTCCTTATTGCAATTCAAACCTTCAGTTTCAACAACACAATTATCTCCAGATCTCATACCAAGTTCCAATAACAAGTATCCATCAGATCAACCTTTCCAGAAATTCAACATCAACATCATCAGATCTAGATCATTTTCAAGAACAACAAGTACAACATCAAAAGTCAAGGAATATGACAACACCATTCAACATGATCAACATACAAACTGTGGCATGATCTAAGTATCAACTCTCAGAAGAATGCATGAGGACATGCATCATCCTTAGTATGGGGGAGAGAGAGGTATCAATGTCCTTCTATGGTTCCAGATGCAGATTCAAATCTCCTTCAAATAGTATTCAACATACTCTTTGTGGCCCAAGCAGTCAAATACTCAGTACTTATGTTTTTCTCATCATCATGACAACATAGAGGTAAATTGGTAAAATGGAAATTTCAAGCAATTCAGTATTTGATTTTTGCCTAAGCATCAAGGTTTCTTTCAAACAATTTTTTCAAAGGACAGTTGAACAAGATCATAAGTTTATTTTTCCCTTATGAATATGTTTTAGAACAATTCTACAGTTTTTTTAGACTTTCTGTAGCTACCAAAACTCCACTGTAAAGTGTTGTAGCTACATAACCTGTAGCAGACTGTTTCCAAGGACCATCTTTGCACGTCAATTTCTAGCAGATGAGGATGATTTAAAAAAATTCTGAGATATGGGTTTTGAGGAGAATATCAAAAATTGAGTGAGGCATGGGCCATTTTTTAAAAACAACACATGATAATGGATGCATGAGCATGTTTTAAAAGCTGATTTTATAAACATTGCCAAAATTTCTGTAAACAATTACAACCATCTTTCAGTAGTTGATTTATAGTTTTGTATGGTTGCACATATTCCAAGACAAGATCATTACTTGGAGATGGTTTGAAATCATGAAGATATGGTCATCCACCTCTCAACCAATATTTTTAACACTTTCCAAATTTGCACAAATTACCAAGCATGAAATTCAAATATGGAGATTTTATTTGCAAGCAGACTTAGAGCTACCTCAACATCAACATCATTTTCTTCAACAACAACATCAATTTCTTCTTCAACATTGGCATGATTTTCTTCAACAACAAGATTCAATCTTCACCAGCAATCAACCTCAATACCCGAGCATTCCTTTATTGTAGCGAAATCAACAAAACAACATTGTACATTCATAGATCTTCATCAACATTTTTTTCATAATTTTCAGCATCGGTTCAGATCTTCGTCAACATTATTCATCAATATTTCTTTAGATCTTGATCAACATAAGCTATCAAATAACCATCATTTTTCAGCAATGGTTTCAAAACAAGGAATATCTACAAAGGACAAGTTAGTAAGGTTACAGGTAAAAAAAATATGAGGTAATGACTTGTTAAACTTTTGTGCATTTGGGATTCGGAAATTGTGTAAAAGATTGGACATTATTTTTCCATATACCTACTAATTCTGGTTAAGCTACCCTCCTATATTGTTTCATACCCATTTTATCCTTCCAGATTATATCCATCATCTACTTTAATTAAAAACCCATTTACTCCATAGGATATAGCCATTTCAAACAATAATTATTATGCATGTCAAAAATTCCATTTTTCAACATGCATTATTTGAATTTGTGGATGCGATATGTTCAATGCCACTCTTAAATGATTAAATGCCACCACTCTTAACTACCAATTATACCATTAAAATTTTCATGACCATTTTTTATTCAAAGTATGGACATAATCATTAGTTTACTAGCATTTCAAATCGTTCCCACTACACAAAATCCTTCCCATTCACATATCCGCATATCATTCTTCCTACACGAAATCCACATAACACTATTCTGACATCTTTGTGACAAAGAGTAGTTCGACCTTGAAGATTGATTAAACAAATCAATAAAGTCGAGGACACAACTGAAGCTCGAGAAACATCGTTGAAATCTCCAAAGGTGGATAAAAGAGAAAATGATGTGCAAAGTAAGAAATAAAAATTGGAAGTTGAAGATAAAGTAGTTCGAAATACACAAAGCATGACTGGAAATCTCAAGACAAAGTCAAAAGGAGATAGCAGGGGGATTCCAGAAGCTGTGATTGACTTAGAGAAGTCAGAAAAATAAATTCCAGAAAGCCAAAAACACCCAACACAAGCTGTAGGACCAAAGCATTCTTCTCAAGCATTACAAATAGGTATGGACTCAACTACAAATTTCATTGAACTAGTCTTTCAATAATTTGAGGCTATTCCAAATGTTCCTCTTTCCTCACAAAATGTAAAAAAATAAAATAAAAAAAATTACAGAGTGCAATCAATGAGATGGAAGTGCTAGAAAGACATATAAAAGAAGAAAATAGAGTCATGAAGAAAACCGTAGCAAAACTACAAATGAAAACAGAGGGCTTTGCTACTGAAAGAAGTTTTTTAATCAAGGAAGCAAAGAAATGGTATGGAAAAAGTCAAAAGGAGAGAATTCGTAATCAAAGGTTGAGGAACAAATTTAAGGAGTTAAAACAGAAAGATCAAGGCTCTTCATCAAGACCAAAAACATTATTGGAGGCATCATAACATGTCTAACTAGGGAGGGAAACATAGAAAATTTTGAAATTTTCTATCAAAGGAGCGATAAGGTATTTTGTTGTGTGAGGATGCACGACACCTTCAGTGTGGGGGAATGTTGGGTCTCAAAATATACTCTTTTTGTCACTTCCTTTCCATATTTTGTGCCATCTTCATATGCTACTCCCTTCATTTTACCATCATAATCCTTGCTTAATTCCATAATTTGTATGAAAATATCATCTAAGGTAAAATGTTTAGTTTTTAACATGTTTATGCTTTTCTTTGTGCAATCTAGTTTAACTCATTATTATACAACTACCATATTATACTTGTAGGTTACTAAGACAATTTTTGTAGCAGATTTGATTGTTTACAAGGTTGAAGGTACTTTCAGATCAATCCTGAAGTTGTCAAAGGTGCTAAATTTATGTCTTAAGCATATCCACCTATCATATATACATGAAGACCCTCTAGCTCATCAAGGGAGGAAAGACAAACTTGAAGTCAAACATGCACATGTGGAAGAATTGTGCAAACAAATTGGAGCACGAGGAAGGAATGAGATCATATTAGAGAATTCATGACATGATGTATGAATTTATCCAAAATGTGGATGACCAAATTGATCCCTTACATCCCCGAAGACTATCAGATCTGATTCTCCATATTTGCTTATGTAATTTGTTTTAAACAGTTTGAGAGATTCGTATAAATCTGGATATGTACAATCTCATTTTTCATTGTATAAATATAAGACTTTGCAAATAGAAGGTTCAATATGGATATGTTCCCATTAGATCATGACCAAGTCAACATCACGAAGATCCAATTCTTGGTCAAAGATTTATGTCAACTCATGTCAGTTTCCAAGAAGCAATTTTGTAAGGCCTGTGCATATAGAGCCTCATAAAACATAAACATAATTACATAAACTCTATCTTATTTAATTCTTTATTTACCAGCGTAATAACACTGCTCCAGCATAATAATTGACAGTTTTAACAATATAACGATGAATAGAAACAACAGTATAATAATACTGTTCCAACATAATAATTGATAGTTTTAATAGTATAATGATGAATAGAAATAGCAGTATAATGATGAATAGAAACAACAGTATAATGATGAACAGAAATAGCCGTATAATAATGAACATAATGATAATGAAATGTATTTACCTCAATCTGATGATGAATTGAAACTCAACCTAATGCTGAACTGAAGTTGTACTGAAGTTGATGAATCCTGACCAAACTGATTCCCTCTAGGAACAACCTCTCCGATTCCCTAGCCCCAGGATTCCTTACGGTTTCCTAGCCCCCGAGCCCAAAATTACTAGCAACATGTGCCCCTGTGAGAGTCCTCAAGTAAGCTGTAAGAAGAACATATGCAGAACAGATGCAACTCAAACTGCTTCCTCCCTTCTCCTTCTCCCTCTCCAAATTTCTCACCTTCTCATAAATTAAAAATATCACTCAACCAAAAAGACCTGCCCCTTCTTGAGTCCTCTCCCTTGCCTTATCTTCTTTCTCATCCCTTATCCAACGACCTTCCCCTCATTAATCACTCAACCACCTTATCCCCCCCCATAAATTGGTTCAACTACCAATAACAATTATATTATAAAATAAGTCTTCAATAAAAATCTATTTTAATAATTCATTAAACTAATATTTATTAATCATGATAATTAAAGAATTAATTAGGGTTATTACAAATTTTTTGGGGATGACTGTGATCAAATGAAGAAGACTCTTGCAAATTGGGGACATGGGTCTTGTGTGTAATGATCCATTTTAGCTTCCACTAGAACAATTTCCTAAAACAATGACATATTTGGGAGATATGCCCGTTTCTTTAAATCGTATTTTCCCAAAAAATGCAGTTGGGGCTGGTTTCAGAATCCATGAGACTTGGATCTATATGATCTAGAATGTAATGTATAAATAGGTGTGATCAGACCTTCAAAAGAGGGGGGAACTTGATGTTGAAACATTGTAATCAAACTCAGAGATAATAAGAAAGTACTAATCATTCTAGTTTGTGTCCACTTTATGAATCAAGTTTCTTACAATCCATAGTCGCATAAGAGTTCTTATAGTAACAAGCTTGGAAGCAGGAGCCCCCCCTGGTGCTGAGTTTGTTGCATCATCTTAGTTTCAGTTATTTACTTTCAGTTGTGTGTATTTTATTTTTGTTGTGTAAATTTAATTCAAGTTGTGTGCATCCATTTCCATTTCCAGTTTACTTGATTTAATTATTATCTCTTGTTATAGTAATAATTAATCATACCAATCGTTGATTGACATAACCTCCTTGGTAATTTTTGTAATTCATGAAATCGAAATGGTAAAATTCATGAAGTTGAGGATCAAAAATTAAGGAATGATCAAATTGTTGTTGTCACAGTACTGAACTTGCCTTTTACTTTGTTTTTGTAGCTTAACTCTGTTTTCTGTAGTTGCAATTTAGTTTTAGCATTTAAAATAGATGAACAATTTTCTTTCCATAGTTGCTTCATTTAGATAAGGAAATGTTTCTCTGCATATATTTTGCTCTAGAATTCACAAGTTTACAAACTCAGATTGATGATTTAATGCATCAAATTCATTTAATTGATTTTGACTGACAAGTGCCCCCCCCGAATAATGGAGATAATGCTCTCTTTTATACATAAATTTAATGAAAACTAAAAATAATGGGTATCTAAATAAACCCACTCATGGATTTAATAAATTCATAGTGGTTACAACAATTTCCCAAATAATAATTAGTTTCCAACTAACAATTAGCAATTAATGAATAACTCCAATATCTTTGGATAACAATTAACAAATAATAGATAACTTTCAAGATCTTTTGCTAACGATTAGAAAATAATAAATAACTCCCAAGATCTTTTGCTTAATAATTCCAAGATTCTTGGTTAACTACTCAAACTAATATTTTTTCTTGGAATTACAAAATTATCTCTGTATCTTTGATTTTCTTGAACTAATATTATTGTTGCATAAATCCATAAATGAAAAATACGTGGAAGCATGGCTCATGTTTCCAATGGCTCAAGGTTCCTTGGATGAGTTGCAACACAGGTGAAGTTGCAACAACTGTACTTCAGGCGAGTTGCAACACATGTGGAGTTGCAACAATGAGAGTTGCAACCAATGTACTTTAGGTGAGTTGCAGTGCATAATAGTTCCCTGGCGAATTGTAGCAACTCCTGTAAGGAGTTGCAACAACTATGTGGGAGTTGCAACAACTACTTGGGAGTTGCAACAACTGAGTTGTAGCACATGTCGAGCCATAGTTGCAACAATTGTTGAACCAAAATACATCCTATGGCGATGTCACAATTTGCACAACAACCTGTCTGGCACATCGTCTTTGCAAATGAACTCAAAGATAAATGAAAATATGATATTCTTCTAATGTTTAATCATAATTTCATGTAAAGTACTAAAGAAAAGTAATGGAAACACATTAAGTCTAAATCCCGTACAATAATGGACTGATACAAGGTCTAGGTAAGCGGGAATGGGTTAAAACTAGGGAAAATATGGTATAAAAGGATGCCATTTTTAGAGCTCCTCATCTCCCCTCAATTCAAAATGTTACATGTCTTCATGCAACCCAATACCTCTGTATCAACCAATATGTAAGGATCTTCATTAATTTGTAATAAGTACCAAAGCCATTGCCAACACTTTCCCATTTTCCTTGAATGATTTTCTTGTTCAACTGATGATGATGCTAATTACATATAGAAACTTTTTCCCAATAGCATATGGAAACCTCCTTAAACAATGGCTTTACCATTTTATCATTTTTTGTGGAGTTGCAACAATCTACACCTGTAGTTGCAACATTCCGTAGCATATTCAAAATATTGATATTTCATGCAAACAATAATTCAGATTGATGAGATTTTTGTCAAGTGTTTTTATCGCTATTTTATGTTTATATCTACCAAAAATCACAAGAACCCAATGCACAGATATCGAGATATAACAAATAAGCTACTACATGAATTACAACGAACTATTGTGGGAGTAACAACAAAATTTTTAACAATTTTCTCATAATTTACAAACTGGGTTTTTATGAAAATTTACAAGCATATTTTTATCATTCCATTGCTTCTCTGCACCAAAAATTGGGCATACCCACATCACGTATATCAAGATATGAGAAAACTGTTTGAAGGTGACAGTGCTTGAGTGCTATAATTTTACGAACTGGGTTTGCTTGAAATTTTGTCTGTTTGTTCATCTTACCATAATACTTCTCCCCAAAAACTTTCACGAATACCCCATTTGCATTTTGAAAGATATCCTCGGTTTAATTTCTCTTTCTTTAGGAACAAAACAAGTATAAAAACTCATCAAACTCTTTAGAAAGCAAGTCTATGAGAAAAATAGTGACAATAATTTCCAGATATCCATTTCACTTGGTTGTGTATTGGATATTCCACTATTGGTACATCATCCTTCCCCCCCAAACTGATTATGTGGCATTTCCTCATGTTGCACTAGAAAACAAATAGATGTTGTCTTTTCAATCTCAACAAACAATTGTTAAAGGCGTAAATATATCTTCGATCATCAATTTGGAATCACACAATCTTAAAATTGGTTTTCTGCTGAAAACTGGTGCTTAAAAAGAGAAATATCAATAATCTCTTTGTTCTTTAAGAGATTGTATATCACCTCTCTCTGTAAACTCATCTCTGCTTTAAAAAAATCAGTTCTCATTAAATCCATATCCATTGCTATATTCATGCTTGAATAACCATTAAAGCAACACAATGCCTGCTTACTAGTGGAGGCGATTTTGGTGAACTATCTTGATTATGGATGGCTATAAATGAGTGCCCAAAATGTATTGCAGAAGACTACCAATGTTGAAACCAATATTGGTAATGTCAATAATTGACAGTTTACAAGCGAATGGAAAAACACCCAACAACTTAAAAAAAGAATAATGTCAAAGAATAATCATCCATCAAGTAATGGAAAGTAAAATACCCAAGTGAGGAACATAAAATAACTGTAACATTTTCATTCGTTCTCATTGTTGAATCAGAGAAATTGATGAAATCTCTTGTTCCATTTTTGAACCAATTTATTTCCCAAGTCACATGAATCCTTCTACAATGTTGTCATCAAATTGTCATGTTACTAGCAAAGATAAACAATATCTTATGAGAACAAAGACCACTTTCAGAAAATACACTGGCAGTAAGCAACCATGATGTTCCAAATTGTGTAAATACCCCTTGACCAACTCTCACATTAGATCTAGAAATGCTAATACATAATTGTCATGAAAATTTGATAGAGTTTGGAGTTACAAAAGCTAAACCCCTCATGACGAGTAAAACCAATGTATGCGCTAATAAATCATGGAGATAAACCAAGGAACTCATACCTCTGTTTTCCACCCCGTTGTGTGACAACATATTCTTATATAGGAATGGCTTTTAGAGGAAATTCTTCTACTATATGTTCTTGTGGGGCATCACATTCCTTCCTTCCAGTGGTTTCATGGGCTTATTCATGTCATTTTCTGATTTTTCTGTTGTTGGTTCTTGTGGAGCAACACAAATGACTTCTTGTGCTCCTACTATTGGTTCTTCCCATTGTTGGTTCTTGTGTGACAACAATAGGGATTTTTTTCTTACTGCTGGTTCTTGTGTGGAAACACCGAGGTATTTTATTGTACACAACATTGAATCCTTCTCATGCATGGATATTGGGGTGGAGATGGATAAGGTGGTGAGAGAATTTTATGGGATGTAGATGTGATGGTGTTCCCTCCCCAAACTGAAGACATTGTCCACCCCCGAGAAATGGAAAAACATGAGGAAGCAAGACAGAGGCCTAAGTGGCTTTCCAAATAAAAATCCATAGTATCTAATGAACCTATATTAAATAAAATAAAAATAATCATACCTACACTTACCTAAGAATTCCATAATTTGTAGCATCATCCTGATATGATATGGTCCACAACAATGTAGAAACTTTTCAAGGAAGAACAATGTGGAGCTTGGAACATGTAGCACAATGTATATCTAGAACACACTTTTGATGTAGTAATGAATCTTAGAAATCTTTATTTAGCTTGGAAATCATCATTCATAGAGAAAAATGAAAATCTTTATTTAGAGAGAAACTTTGATGGAATTTTTTATTTCTCACTTTATTTGCAAACCTTGTTTTCTAGCAAGCTGGTTTTCAAACAATATCTGCCTAACTTCTCCCAAAGGGTTTTCACATTCAAAGTGTTTTTATTCCTGAGGAATGCCCGCCAACAAGATGGTTTCAAGCATTCTCAGGGTCTGATGGCGCCTCAAAAAAGTTTTCACCATCAAATTTATTAAGGGAAGGGGTAGGATAACATGGTAACTTGGCATTGTAAGTGGGCCAAGATGGATTTATTATGTGGGTTAGGGGTGGGTGAAGAAGAAAATCATGGAAGTGATGGAGTGGTGGAGGATGAAGTTTTGATTTAGGTGTAGTAGTTATATGGATTATATTCTGGTAAAGTTCATTGGATTTCAGATATAACCACATAAGAAAATGAGACTTTATGAACTTCATCATGCATGTATCATTGAGCTAAGAGAAAATAAATGCATAGGCATACCATGGTGTTGGTGACTGAGCATGAAAATCATGAATTATTCTGGAAGGATTCCTTGGTAGAAATGGCATGGTAGATGTAGCAATGGGGAATGTGGCAATGCCACTTTACTTTTGAAACTTTTGTCTTGAAACTCTTTAAGTCAATTCTTAACATGTCTTGTTTTGGATCCATCTACAACTTTGAAAAAGTATTCTTATTGAAACACTTTTGGGCCAAGCTCCTAAGGACTTGATATTTGAACATGGAACAACATCTTATGACAATTCATATTCGTTATTGGCCTTCTAGAGAGCATGCCCATTTGGCATGGAATTTGTCTTCAAGAATTACTCACGCATGGATTACCTCTCAATCCTCCCGAGACCTGCAAAAACAAACAAGCACTTACCTGCAATAAAATGTGAGATCATGGGAGAAGATAGATGTACACAATCTCTTCATCCAAGAAATAAGTAAAAAGAAACAAGTAGTTATAAAATGAATCCAAGGAAAAATGAATGAAACAAAATTCATTTTATACATGCTGAGGAGTGGTGGCCGCCTTAGACTACTTGGCAATATTTTATCGATAAATTATTCATTTCTCATCCGATTTGAGTGATTACAAAGCCAACTGAAAATATATTCATAGGGATAATTCCAATAGAAATAGTTTTAAAAAATGTATTAAGGTGATATGCCAAATCTGTTGAGTAACAACCTGCATGCTAGTGTTGTTTGTGAGTTCCTGCCTAGACCAACAATCACTAAATCGAGTACAAAATTTTCGTTTGATGTCGGATTGGTTTCATTCAAATTGGAGATGAAAAATATATTCACATATGTATCTCAAATAGAAACATGTTTTGAATTCAATCTGAACTGATGGGTCAAATATACTAATGAACAACCTACGAGACAATTTTTTAGGAGTGTTGATTTAGGATAGGTAGTTAGTATTTTAGGCATAAATTTCACATATGATATCAAATCTGAGTGATTCAAATTGTGTTGTAAACAATATTCATAGAATAATGTACTATAGAAATATGTTTTCATTATATATCCATTTAGGCATCCAAAAATTAATTGTCCCAACTTTGTCCTTGAGCTTCCTACTCTACACCCAGTCAATGTTTTGGTCATAACGTTTTCGTTTGACATCCAAATTGAGTGATTCAAATTGGGTTAGAAGCTAAAATTACATGGATTTTTAGGATAGAAACAAATTTTGAAAATATTCCCATTTGGTCCCTCAAAACATGACTGTTCCGACTGTGTTTTCAGTGAATTTACTAAGACAACATGCCATAAAATTGAATAAGCAAGCGATAGCTCCCAAATGGTGATCCAAATAGGTGTGAATGTTTTTAGGTGTATAATTTTCAATGGAATACATCCACATACCAAACAATTCAAGCATCAAGTGCCTAGATTGACTTACATAGTGTGTTGCAACAACTACTGCTACTCCTAAAAAATGATATGACTTTTGAAATAAGATCTGTGTATTTTTGTGGGTGTGTGGTTTTCAATGTAATATATTCAAAATAACCCAAAATGTTATATGAAAATGAAAACCAACTAGATACCATGATGATCGTACAAGTCTCAAGCTTGAAAGATTCTATATCCCATTGCACTTTCATCAATAAAATTCTCATTCACCAATGCCTTCTTCCTCTTGCCATCTTCCTACAAAAGAGAGATTAGTACTATGGTCATCTCTTACTGCACCGGGTGTTTTGGGGTTTTTCCCCTTTTATTCTACAATCATAAAAATGAAACACACCACACAAGATGAAAGGAAACACATGCTAGAAACCATTCTAAATGCACGCTTAACAAAAATAATCAAAATTGATACTAGAAATAATATTGCACCATTGACAGTTCCCTGGAAACAATGCAAAAAATGATGTGTCGTTTAATCACCTCCTTGATTTCTAAATAAGATAGTTAGAAATATTGTGCATTTAATTATCAATCCGAGGTCATATAGAACTTGTGAACTGTTGTGCACTGTGTATGCATGAACACCTATTCTTTCTATGTGTTGTAGTCATAGTACCAATGATTACTTTTGTAGTCAGAGTCTAGACAATTCTCAAGCTTTGGAAAGGCTCTACAAAAATCCACACTTACAGGAATTAAAATCACACTTTTTCAGAAATGGAAATATCACACTTGCTCGAAATTGAATGTCACACATTCTGAAAAGAAAAAACATGCTGAAAATGAAACACACCAGCTACAGGTATCATGAGTATGAATCAACTATCTCTTGAAGCAACCCCAATAATCTAATTCTAAAAACACACTCTTTCTTGAAAAGAAACAAAAATGATGCATGTATCAAGAGTATGACTCAACTGTCTCTTGAAGCAACCCCAATTATGTGTATTAAAACGAATGCCAGAATTGAAATCCTAAATTTCTCTTGCAGAATTGAAATAACATACCACACTTGCTGAAAATAAATCACACACACTGAAAGGAAATTGATTAATTACTTGCCGGAAAATAAATTAACCAAGTCCTCAAAATTGGTGCCTAATCCTTGCCAAGATGACCCCTGACATTACCCAGACCAACAAATATAGGCATTGCGTTAAACACAATTATTCAATGGCATAAAAGAATGCAAACTAAATCTGAAATGTAATGGGAATGGATAAACAAGTGCAATTCTACGTGGATAATCAACTACATAATTTAAATAACAATTAACAATTAAACATGTCATGATTGCACTAAATCTAATGAACAAACTAATTAATTAATTAAATAAATCAGTCTATAAATATGAAAAATAAATCAAATTAATTAAATCATACACTATGGAAACTATAAGTCAATAACTAAAATAAAATCTCAATATAAATTATTCCATTATCATTAGGACATTGCTCTAAAAACCCCGCCCCCAAAATAATGGAGAGAATGCTCTCTTTTATACACAAATTTAATGGAAACTAGAAAAATGGGTTTCTAAATAAACCAACTTATGGATTTAATAAATCCATAGTGGGTACAACAATTTCCCAAATAATAATTAGTTTCCAACTAACAATTAGAAATTAATGAATAAATCCAAGAGATTTTTCTAACAATTAGCAAATAATAGATAACATCCAAGATCTTTTGCTAACAATTAGTAAATAATAAATAACTCCCAAGATCTTTTTTCCAAGAATTCCAATATTCTTGGTTAACAACTCAAACTAATATTTTGTTTTGGAATTGCAAAATTATCTATGTATCTTTGATGTTTTTGGACTAAAATTATTATTGCATAAATCCACAAATGAAAAATATGTGATAGCATGGATCACGGTTCCAATGGCTCAAGGTTCATTGGATGAGTTGTAGCACAAGTGGAGTTGCATCAATGGGAGTTCCAACAACAGTACTTTAGGCGAGTTGCAACACGTGTGGAGTTGCAGCAATGAGAGTTGCAAAAACTGTACTTCAGGTGAGTTGCAACACAAGTGGAGTTGCATCAACGCGAGTTGCAACACATAATAGTTCCCTGGCGAGTTTCACCAAATGTTGTAAGGAGTTGCAACAATTGAGTTGTAGCAATTGTTGAGCTAGAGTTGCAACAATTGAGTTGTAGCAACTGTTGAGCCAGAGTTGCAACAATTGTCAAGCCAAAATACATCATATGGAGATATCACAATCTGCACAAAAATCTGTCTGACACATCATCTTTGCAAATGAACTCACAGACAAATGTAAATATGATCTTCTTCTAAGGTTTAATCATAAATTCGTGTAAAGTACTAAAGAAATGTAATGGAAACACATTAATTCTAAATCTCGCACAATAATGGATTGATATAAGGTCTAGGTAAGCAGAAAGGGGTTAAAAGTAGGGAAAATATGGTATAAAAAGATGCCATTTTTAGAGCCCGTAACCTTGTCTGGAAGGTTGTCTTTCTAATATCTTATTCTCTTATTCTCACCTGATGGTAATCTGACCTCAGGTCAATCTTGGAAAATTCCTTGCTCCTTTCATCTGATCGAAAATATCATGGATCCTTGGTAAATGATACTTGTTCTTTACTATAACCTTATTCAATTGTCTAAAGGAAATACACAAACTTATAGTTCCATCCTTTTTCTTCACAAAAATCATCGGGGCACCCCAAGGTTAGACATTCGATCATATGTACCCCTTCTTCAACAACTCATCTAGCTGCATTTGCAATTATTTTAGATTTGGTGTGCTCATTGTATAGTCAGTCTTGGACACCACGATATCTCTAAGAATCAATTCAATAGAGAAATCAATGTTTTTATTGGGTGTCAATCCTGAAAATTCCCTAAACACATCTTCATATTCTTTTAGGAATGGATAATATTTAAAACTTGGCACCTTATCCTTGGTTGGCTCTTCCATATGTGTTGCATATATCTGACATCCCTTTCTAAAATGTCTTTTCATTTGCAATGATGAGATCTATTCGATAACTATAGGCCTTGTACTATCTTGAACTATTCTTGAATTCACTTCCTCATTAAGGCATGTGAAATCCTTGTTGTAGCAATCTAGGATAGCATGATTAATTTTTAACCAATCCATACCAATCAAACAATCATATTACCCAAGTGGTATGATGTTCAAAATAGATATGGGATGATTATCAATCTTACCTTCCACCTCAATCATGTGGGACTGGTAGTCTGCTTGTTTGTTATCCAATCCTATATAAATCCTTGGCATGCTTCTACCCATATATTCCATTCTATCAACTTCATATATGTTATGTACAATGCTCATCCTATATCCTTTGTGACGACAATATTTATACATGTAGTCTCCCTCACATCCCCAACACTTTATGGAATACTGTCTTGGCCTTTTCCCCAAGGAATCTATCATCTCAGGCTCACTTTGTACTAGTTTCCTTGCTAATATGGTCAAGAATTGTTCCTGAAGAAAGGTAGCTTAAATCATTTCTTCCTTTGATCCATATTTCTCTCGTTCTTATCATCCCAAGATTTTTGAAAATACAACCTTCCTTTGTTTTCTCATACAAATATTTGGCCTTCCTCACGGCTTCCTCTAAACTCATCAAATTGGATTTTATCCCTATAGAATTATGACAACCCACTCAAGAAGCTGAATTTTCACCTTTTCATTCATGATGAAATCCACATACCTTTACTCTCATACTCTTCCATAATCATGCTTCCTAGCTTGAGCTCAAATAATTCTTGCATCTTCTTGTCATAATAATGCTTTGACAAGTGTTGTTGCTAGAATTACTTCTTGGGCAGTTCTCAAGAAATTCTCTTCTCCTCAATATGCTTGACCTGCTTTAGCTGGTCCCACCACATGAATGTTTTTCCCTAAATATGATATATGACAACCCTTGCTTCTAGATTTTATGAATCATTGTGTAGATGAAATTTTTTTCTCATTCCCAACAAGCATGATTTATCATCTTCACCCTTCTTATGCTCTCCACTAAAATTTGGTGGCTTAAGCTTCCCAAGCTCTCCTTGTAAACTATCCATCTTAGACCTCCTACTCTAATGTCTAAAAAGAGACATACTTGGGCTGCTCTTTGAATTTGTGTGTGATATTTTGGTTGATTTTCCAAGTGAATGGTGATGCCTAATAACACTTCTTGAATGTCTATATTCTTGGTGATCATACCTCCTTTCATGAGATCTGGGTGTTGTTGCATTTCTTGTGATGGAATATTTATTAATTTACCTATGCAAATTATTCCAACTTTGAAGCAACTAGGTATTGATTTGATTATGCTTCTTTGGATATCTTATCATCCTTTTATTATCTTCTTTATATCTCTACACTTCCTTGTTCAAGCTTTTCATTGTCTCAACTAGCTCTATCGATTCTACTTTGCAACTTCTATGCCCATTAGATTTTGTTTCCACATTTCCTAGGATGATATTTAGACCTTTGATTTCATCTCCATGACTATATGAACCTTGTGCATCATCCATCTCTCTAGTCCTCATTTTTGAACCAAATTTGTTCTGCATGTACCTCTAATTCTGCAAAGTATGCATGTAACAATTATTTGTTAGAAATTCCACATATTGTAAAAAAAATTCATTAGTTAGGCTACAGGTCCTTCTTCATCTCAATACATGAAGAACATGGATAAACCAATTGAAGTTCTAAGCCTTTAGTCATGATATCCTCTAACTCAGATTTCAAACGACTATACTTATGCCTAATTTTGAGTTCTAAGATAAAATTTACAACTTTTTGAATTTTGTTATTTCTACTAAATTGTGCCATTTTCTTGCTGGTGCAATCTAGTCGAGAGACCATCTTCTGCCGCCCATGGAAGAAAATATGTTAGGAAACAATATTTCTTTTTTATATTGAGCACATATAGTATTGTTGATGGTGAGTACACAATGACTTTTAGAGTGGGAATTCAATGCTTTAGTCAAATTTTAAAACAATATCAAATAAACAACTTTACTCTTTTTACATTTTCTCCACACTTTGAATTTTTAGTAAAAACTGCTATCTCCCAAATAGATCGTAATTGGGAAAACTTCAGTAACACAAATTTGTTCGACTTGTTGAGGAGGTAAAATTTTGAATAAATAATTTTTTCTATATTTGTGATATGAGGTCCCTTTTCCTCTTCTGAAAGTCTCAAAAATATCTAAAAAAGTGTCTCGAAATAGTGGATTTTGTTAGAATATTGAGACATATGAATAAACATACAACAATATTAAATAGAATAACCTTACTAGATTATTCTCCTATCCATATAACCACAACATTTAATCATAATAAGAAAGAGACAATAAAAAGAGTACACCAGATATACGTGGTAAAACCCCAATGTGGGGAAACATCCACATGAAGGTATTGTCTTCTTTGTTCTTCAGAAATAACCAATCTTACAATTGAGAGCACCTCCACAAACACTTTACCCTTTACAAAGATAATACTTTTTCAATATGTGTTTCATGGGTTTCTCTTACCTCTATTATATACCAATATATTTGGAGGAATTACATCCCAATAATACATGTGGGATAAATGTAATTTCATGTTTCTATATAATAAATGATAACAAGAGTGTTCTACTTCATGATGAATGTGGGGTAACTCTTTTACACAAGATTGCAACTTCTTTCAACATAACACTTGACATTATTACCTTCCAAAGTAACACATTCCAACACTCCCCCTTAATGATGACTAGGGAGAAGGAACACTGATGGAGGAAGATGGCATTACAATACCTTCCAATATTCCCCTCAAGAATAAGAAGACAATACCTTCTAGAGTAACACATTCCAACACTCCCCCTTAATGAAGACTAGGGAGAAGGAACACTTATGGAGGAATATGGAATTACATCAACAGTCCCCCTTGATGACAACTTCCCGCATTCCCAACAACTTTCAAAGTCGCACAAACTTCACCTTTGTCATGGATTTAGTGAAGATATATGTTTCTTGTTTCTCCATGGGACAATACTCCAAAGAAACACCATTCACACCAAGATCTCAAATGTCGTGAGTATCAAGATTAATATGTTTTTTTGTAGAGTGATACACTGGATTATAGGCAAGCCAAATTGCACTCCGATTGTCACATATTAACATTGTAGATGATTTCTAAACCAATCCAATCTCTATAAGAACATGCGGTAGACCATGTATCTGAACTGTCACCTACCCCATTGGAATATGTATAACCAAGAAGAGAAATTGTAGGCCTGCTTGAATAAAAAACACCATAATTCACTGTCCCCTGTAAATATATGAGAATTCTCTTTGTTTCCTACCAATGCTTGTCATGAGGCTTGTGCATAAACCTAGAGACCATACTAACGACAAAATATATATCATGCTTATTATGTGTCAAATATATCAAACTTTCCACAAGCTTACGGTAAAGAGTAGCATCAACAAGAGGAGTAGTACAATCAATAGTTAATTTTGCGCTGGACTGAAATGGTGTCAGTGAAGGCTTACGATCACTCATATGGAACCTAGCAAGTAAATATCTCACATACTCAGGCTGCGAAACAAATATACCATCGTACATATGCCAAATCCGAAGACCCAAAAAATAGTGCAATATGCCTAAATATGTCATTTCAAATTGATTCTTAGGATTATTCTTCAAGTCTTGTATAGATGCATGTTGTCTACCAGTAATTATAAGATCATCCAAATATAATACAACAACGAGGAATTCATCACCAAAGTGCTTTACACATAGATTATGATTAGATGTACACTGTTTGAAACCATTCTTGAAGAAACAAGTATTAATTTTATTAATTTTCTCATACCAAGCTGTAGGGGCCTGCTTAAGACGATATAAAGACTTGTTTAATTTGCATACCAAACTTGAAGTTTCAATAGTGATAAAACTAGGGAGTTGTTGCATATAAACATCTTCACGAAGATCACCATTCACAAATGCACTCTTGGCATCCTTTTGGTGTAGTTCCCATTAATAAGATGCAACAAGAGAAATAATATTTCATATAGTGCTCATTTTAGCAACTAGAGAAAAATTTTCATTATAATCAATACCTTCTTGTTGAGAAAAACCTTTTGCTACAAACCAAGATTTAAGTTTTTCAATCTGTCCTTTTGCAGTTGTCTTATATATCCATTTAAAAACAACTAAATTATGTCTAGGAGGAAGGGGAACAAGAGTCCAAGTCTTGTTCTTCATTAATAAGTCATACTCTACAGTTATTGATTTTTCCCATTCAAGTTTGTCCTTAGCTTGAGTATATGTAGAAGGATAATTTGTAGCAAAAAAATTAGTCATAAGAGCAAAGTCATATCTAGTTCGACGAGTATCGAAAGGAATACCAATCTTAGAACTTGTGGATTCAATATTTTTCTGGGCCTAAATAGGAAGAGGGGTAGTGGTGGGAACCACTCTATTATCTTTGGAACATTCATGAGGATCACTTAAAGAGGTAGGTGAACTAGGATCTAGATTATACATAGAGCTATAACAAGGGGTAATCAAGATGGGAGTAACGAGAGATGAAAGTAAATTCAAGGTAACATAAGGTTCAAGAGACTCAAATTACTCAAGAGAAAGAAAAGACTTCATTAAATTGAACATCATGCTGAATGATAACACCTTGGGTAGATGGATCAAATAACCCATAAGCTTTAGAATCCTCAACATAACCAATGAAAATACATTTGTGAGACTTGGGCTCTAACCTTTTCCATTTGTCATCGAGAATATGGGCCCAACATTCATTGCCAAATATCTTAAAGTTACTTATATCAGGTTTTCTTCCATTCCATTTTTCTTTGGGAGTAACTAGCGAAGCTGCCTTAGTAGGAACTTGATTTAAAATATAGTTATCACAACAAATGGATTCAACACAAAACCTTTTGTGTAATCCTTTGGAATAAAACACACATCTAGTCATTTCAACCAAAGTTCTATTTTCCCTTTAAGCTACCCCATTTTGTTGAGGTGTATAAGGAGCAATATTTTGATGTTGAATACCATGCTTAGATAAATATGCAGTAAATTTGTTTTTAGTGAATTCCCCCCATTATAAGTTCTCAATGTCTTAATACTTTTACCAGATTCATTTTCAACCATGGATTTAAATTCTCAAAATTTACCAAAGGTTTCACTTTTATGTTTCAAAAAATAAACCCAATATTTTCTACTATAATCATCAATAAAAGTAAGAAAATAGACAACATGAGACAAATAAGGAGTTTCAAGAGGACCACCTATATCACTATGAGTTAATTGCAATTGTTCTTTGGCATGCCAAGCTTTACCTTTCTCAAACATTTTTGTATGATGTTTACCAAGAACACAACCTTCACAAACACATTTAGTGGAAGAAATTGAAGGTAATCCAAGTACCATTTTAGATAACATTTGCATTTTACCATAATTCAAATGACCTAATCTTTCATGCCATAATTTGCTTTGTTAATCAACATGAGCAACATAGGAATAAAAATGTTTATTTTTAGTTGAATGAAAACCAATACATTTATATAAACTAGAATCATGATCAATAGGACCAGAATAAACTACTTTGAAGTTAGGTGTGATATCTTTAAGAACATATTTATCTGACCATGCTTAACACTTATAACCTTTTTGAGAGGCATGATAAATAGAAAGCATATATATGGGCATGCCGTGAACATGAAAAACATCTTCCAATGTACCATTAGAAACTTTAACATTACCAAAACCTACTACTGAAAGTTATTTACCATCACCAATAGAAACTTTCTGTGATGTGTGCTTGTGAGTATCATAAGAAGAAAACAATGAAGAAATACCAAACATATGGTTAGAAGCACTAGAATCCATCATCCATTTCATAGAAGAAGAATATTTTCCTGGTTGAACAAAATAGGAGCAAAGAGAAACGTGTTGTTCAACGAAGGATTACTTCTTGGCTTTAGTAAGTTCAAGTCCCTGTTTAAAGAAAATCTTTTCAGGGTGGTTGGTTTTGCTACAGTACTTTCAAGGATTAAACACTTTCTTTTTACTAGCATAATCACAAACATCATTAGAAGAGTGTTGGGAAGATCCTTTAGTATGTGATTTATGATTTTTATTAAAAACTTTATTAGCATTCTTCTTATTATGTGCCATTAGAGCTTTATTAGAAGTTAATTGATCTAAAACAATCAACCTTTCTTTCTCATTAACCAAACCTTTACAAAAATCTTTAGATCTAGGTGTCATACATCGTTTAGACATTTCAATTGCTCTATGTCTAGTTTGGATGAACATATCAAAATAAGAAGGCAATTTTTGTTCTACAAGAATTACTAGGGATGTATCAGTTTCTTGTAATATTTGTCACAATTATTTAATTTTCCATTTAGGGTTTTTATTTCAACAAGAAATGATTCTATCCTATCAAAATATTTAGGATCTAACTCATGGATTTTTTTTTCAACGTAGTAAGCAGATACATCATCAAATTTATCAAATAAAGAAGCTAAAGTTTTCCATACCTCAAACGTGCTATCTTCAGCCTCAATATGTACCAGAAGACTATCTAAAAATATTTGACCAATGATTCCTCTTGCTTGATCGCATCATTCTTTCGATATAACCAAGTCTTTAACATCAATAGGTTTCTTATCTTCACCATTAACTAACTGCCATAGTTTCTTACTCCCGAGAATATCAATCATCTTTCTCTTCCATGGAAGATAGTTAGGACCCACCAAATTAGAAACATAATCTACCTATGAAGACATTATGATGGAGAAAAAAAGAAACTGATCCCTATTGCAGACAAAGACAAGAATCTTATGACTAGAATAAAATATGAGTACACTGAAATTTGTTCTTACCTGTGAAGCTTATGACTAGAGGCAAAGGTGAATAAACTAAAAATTTTTCTTACTTGTGAGGAATTTGGAATTAACTTACCCTAGATCCGATAAAAGAGAGAATTCTATTGCCCAGAACCCTAGCTTCCAAGGAAATCTGTTGCTATTGAAAAAAAGAGGTATGTATGTAACAACCCCGTCGTTACGACTACAAAGCGACAAACAAAAGGTGATTTTTTTTGTTGCGTTAGGAAATATACATCACAATTAATAGTTACATCATGTCACATCACCCAATATATATTAATGAAACAATATTAACACCTTAACAATCAATCATGACATAACACTGCCATATTACTGCCATGAATAGTGATACACATAACAACGCATTAACACAATAAATAACATCCCAAGAGCATTGTACTCATACAAAAAATGAGGACTCATAAACAATATAAATCATAATGAATGACGACACAAGGTAACAACATCACCCGCTACTCATCATAGAAATAAATATCAACTCAATCAATGCGTCAACAAAGGATAGCGACACCTAAAAAGAAATAGCGTAGCGGATTATCCCATCACAATATCTCGAAACAATTCATGACAACATTCAATCAGGCAATAAATACAAGATGACTACCCGCCCAACCTACCCTGCAAGGTTAGGACCTCCAAGACACATACACAACGCTCAAGCCTAGGTTCCCATTGAATTTGACTATTTAAGGTATCAGTGCTAGTCACTGTTCTGAGGAACAAGGAGGTGTCTAAATCCCACCCACACAATCAAGTCCATGTTGTCTAAGCTAAATCAACATCATCAACGATCATCAAGGCGCGATAGAATTCCGATAAACCAACACATGTAACATAAAAATTCCATGGCACATGAGAACTCAATTACTAAATCAATCAACAATGGCATACACCAAGGCACAATAATCCACTTATCCTTATTTTAAGGCGCAAACAAATATCTACTTAACTTCCATGCGTGCGATTAAATCAATCATTTAATTTACAATAATCAACATCATTTTCAAGGTAAGCACAAGATAAACCATTTCTAAACCATCACACATGACAAAAATTCATAAGGGCAGGAAGTCTAAGTTCTACATCAATCATTCGTTAATAATTTAATGGCGCAATAAAGGTTATTAATCCAATTCATTGATAAATCTATTAACGCACATGAAGATAATAGTCCACCATTCATTAATACATTTGTTGATGAAAGAAAAGATTACTAATCCATCATTCAACACATAAAATCCAATTGCACAAGGATCTATGAATCAATAATTAACATACATTACATGAATTCCATAAGCACAAGCTTCCTAATGTGAAGTAATCTGTCGTTCATATATCACTGATTCAAGGCACGCGAGAATGCCATT
Organism: Picea abies; assembly: GCA_900067695.1. Classification (NCBI taxonomy): domain Eukaryota; kingdom Viridiplantae; phylum Streptophyta; class Pinopsida; order Pinales; family Pinaceae; genus Picea; species Picea abies. The sequence continues at coordinate 1,182 of CBVK0100228825.1, read as the reverse complement.
AATAATCAATCAACCTTTATAACCTAACCCAACTTAATGGTGCAAGAGCATTAAATAATTCGTCTTAAGGTATCCTTTAGAAGGAACTAACTCACATGAAGCAATGTATAAATAATACAAGGTATCCATAGACATTTAACCTAACACCTTAATTTAATCCATTCGACAACCTTTAAAATGTTTAAATGAAAAGGAATCAAAATAAATTTGTGGAAAGGTACCATATGAATAATAGTATAAGGTTTTTGTCTTGAAGGGTCAGTTAGAGAGAGAGACCCAAATTAATGACCAATTACACAATACATGAGTAAAGGTATTGTCGAATAATATAATGGTAAAGGTGAACATGTAGTGCCTAACATAACTTCAACATATAAGTTCAACGAGAGAAACATTATAGGAAAGGATGCACCCTAGAAAAGGTTGACCAAGATAATAAGTCACGAAGTGTCATCGCAAATAAAGAAAGGGGCAATTTACGCTGAGTGAAGATGGTAAGGCGCAGGGAATAAAGTAATTTTGCATGCAACCAAGATCTTGATTATAGTTAATGCAAGGGGTTAAGGAATAAGACATCCTCTGATACTTGCAATTTCAAAAATGAGAAGGGCAATAATAAAACTGGGCAACACCTAAGGAAACTTACCAACAATGAGCTCAGAATGCAGATGGAAAGGAATCATTGAGCCAAGAATTTGAAAATCGAAGGGTTAAAACTACCCAGATCAACGTAGAGAAAATTTTAGTGAGATTTTGTTGAGTTTTAAGAAGAAAACACAGGTTAAAATGATGTTCCTTCTCCCAATCGCGCAGGGTAAACCCAGTCTTAGAAATAGAAAGACCCTATCCGAGATTGGAAGGGCAAAATCAAAATGTACGGGAGGTGAATAAATCGCTGGTAGAGGGAGAGAAAAATCGTTGGAGAAAGGGTATAGGTTGCTGAGCTATAAGGGCAATTTTAAAGAAAGCACTATAGTGCTCTCTCCTGCTCACACATAGGGAAACAAACAATTTTTAATGTTGTGTAAGAACGAATTAAGAAAGGATGCCAAGCCTCTCATACTCTGGGAAAACACGTTTTGATGCTATGTATTATTGATTTCTCAATACATAAGGCTTAATCATGAAGTTCATTCCATTTTAACATTTTACTTAAACCATAAACAATTTGTTGCAACAACC